>VZRQ01009368.1:1695624-1740533 GCA_013397975.1 Machaerirhynchus nigripectus | reverse complement strand
AAAAAAAAAAAAAAAAAAAGGAAAAAAGTGAAAAGCAGAAAAATACAGAAAAGCACAGAAGTATGATAGAGAGTATGAGAGATTTGGCTATTATAGTTTGTTAATATATAAAGCAGCTAATACTTTTACATGAACTTTAGAAGGTATAGAATAGTTTTAACTGCTGATCACTTAAGTCAGACAGGCTTTTGGCCACATGTACATGACTTCCCTTCTGGAATTAGCTTTACAGTTAATTTAAAACTCCTTTAGAGAGCTATTAAAAGATGCACATGGAGACGACATTTATGGAAAACAGTAGCCAATTCTAGTGACAGAACATGGACTACCAACAAATTGACATCAATTTCACACTTAACTGAATTACAGACATTTCCTCCAGGCTTTCAGTGTCCCTGACTAGGAGTTAATGATTGAAATATATGACTTAGGGCTTCCATTTTAGACCACGTGCTTAATTCCTATTTGCAATCCAGAATTTGCTGTATCAGTTTTGGACTGCTCAACTGATAGCAATCCCTTTGTCCAGTCCGTATTTAAGAGCCCCAAACCAACCAGCCTGATTGATAACTTTTTTCTTTCAAAGCTAATTTTTCCTGAAAGCAGACCGTGTGTGCAACTCAGTTGGATGCACGTGCTCACAGCTTTGGAGCCTGAAAGACACTGGGGTAAGGCAAATGAGCTCTAACCTGCTGGGTTGTGTTATTCCCTCTCTAATCTAGCACATCAAGAGACATTCCAAGCTGTTCAGAGGCTAATGTACTCTACAGGGTGTCATAAAAGGAAGTGCAAAGTATGACCTCAGGAATCTGTTATTCTTCACATACACCAAGCACTAGAAAAGATGGTTTTTTTCACTGTGTGAAAAGCAAGTCTCCTGTTGCTGATAAACCTATGTGAAAATCTGTACTACTAATAATTTCTGGCAGGGATATAAATTACTAAGAACGGAATTCTAAAATTTTGTGTTGATGGGAGTAACATTACTATTTGGGGAAGAGAAAATAAGAGATTATTTGCTGTTACGACTAACTTATGGAAAAAATCTTTAAAGAATAAAGCTATTTTAATGGCACTGATTCAAATCCATGTTTGTATTTATGTAAACAATAGTCTTTTCCTCCTAACTTTCCTCCTAAGTGCAAGGATACAGTAGCATGTTTTCATTTGTAGCCTTCCTGTTCTCTTCAGTACCTACAGTATGTATATTACTATACTAAATGAAATAATAGATCATCTAACAAAGATCACTATGTGCAATACTGTATTTAGTGTTTCTATTCCAATTTTTTTAGAATGTTAATTTATATGAAAATAAAAGGAATAATAATGAAATAACTGACTCCTCTTGTCACTCTCTGGCTATGCAGTAGTGTGGTACAAACTGTTTGCTGCCGAAGCACCACATCCCATTCTGGCTCCTGTGATCAAGGAAGAGCCTTTGTGAAGAGATCAGAGGAAACAAGGCTTCTCTTTGCTTGCCTTTTGGAAGGATAGTGACAGTAATTCCCAGTTATGTGTTTATACTTCCTTCCCCAGGTGGTGGTAGTGAGAGCTTCAGCGTCCTTTACCCAATGAGACTATGTAAAACTCACTTCTCCAGCTTGTGCATGCCTCCCAGTCTTGCATTAGGCTCAGGTTTGTAACCTGGTCCTTCTAATGCTGCTGAAGAAGCAGTCTCAAGAAATTGCTATTAGGGCAAAAATATTCATTGAAAAGTAATTATCTGCATATTATAATCCTTCTATATATATATATGTGTTTTGTCCAGCAACCTGCTAAATCTGTCACATGCATACATACCCTTTCTACAAGATCTACAGCATGGATGCTAGAAGTTATTTCAAGCCTCTCTCTCTCTCTGAAGAAGTGTCAAAGGTTTAACTACAGCTGATGGAACCATAATACCATCTTAAGACACATGCTGCTACACAGATTTTTCTTTCATTTTACTCAGACCCAACCTATTTGATTGAACATGTCTCTCTTTTATACAGCTTCTCTCCAAGCTGTCTCAAACTTCCATGCAAAGTAGCCCATTATGTGCAGCACCACAGTTGACCCACAGAACATCACGGGGGACTCCAAACAAGTTTCACTTCTGCTCTTTTTTTAGCAGCACACTCAGCTTTTTACACAATTCTGGACCAATGTTTGTTTGTTTTGGTGTGTTTTAAAGAGCCTGAACACTCCACTGGTCCCCTCTCCCCTCACTTACTGCACTCCCCCTCTTTACTACATCAGGCACTCTACACTTTGAGTTGGCCCTAATTTGGTAAGAGTTCTCACAGACAAAATTCTGAGCCTTTGTTGATCGCCAACACCACATATTGCTCGCTGTTTCTTAAATGCAGCAGCAAAAGGATTTTCATACCTGAGCAGCAGATGTGAGTTGCTGACAAGAACAATCTGGTTTATTTATGAGGAGCTAAGAGGATTCGTGTTGTTTTTCTTGCAAATTAAAGCCTTTTGGAAGCATGGTAATTTGTCACATCATGACACTGTAGTGGTTAGATTTTTTCGAAGCACCTTTCATCACCCCAAAACACTTCCAAAACTTAGTTAAGTATTAACCAACTACAACAGTGGGAATAATAATTAGAGGCATCTTCCACAGATTGACTTTTTTTCTTGCCCAATTTTTCAGTGATCAGCTTAAAAAGTTGGAAGCAAATATTAATTTCATTGAGAGAACATATAGCAAGTCATTGCATTGCAACTATTTTGTTGCAGACTCTAGGTTAAAAGCAAAGCCAAATTTGTGACACATCCACAATACTAGTTACTTCAGCTACACAAATTTTAAACTGCTGTAGACAGAATAAGTGAAAACTGGTGAAGTTGAGTTTTTCTGAAGAGTCAGCAAAGGGAGGAAAGAGAAAACCATGTCCCACACCATGCATGTCCGCCACCCATCAAGAGGACTCTCATTACAGAACAGGTTTTCTGAGCTATTCTCTTGCTTATGATAGACCCATCTGTTCCCATATCTGATATTCATCCAACCTACTTGTAACAGCATCCAGTGGTAAGTCAATTGCCTCAAAAAAATTATGTCTTTCTGAAGAGAAAGGGTCCCTATTGCGTCAGCACTGTTATCTCATTTATTCCCAGCTGCTGCTCAAATTTAAGCTGTTAGAAATTTCACTTGCTACCCACCCCAAACTGGGGCCCTGCTGGCATGGTAGTCCCATTGTGGTTGAGCTTAACATTCACAGTCCTCCTCCCTTTCCCTGTCCTGTAGCACCTCTCCTCTGTAAGAAGTAACTGCATCTGTCTGACCTACAGCTTTTCCATCTACTCAGAGAGACTCGCCTTGTTCTTGGACTGCTTCCACAAGGGGGAGATTTTTGCATGACAGCATACACCTCTGGTACAGTGGTTCAACAGCTGGGCAGCACTAGACTGAGAGAACTGGAGCTGGAGTCTGGGCTGTGCCTCAAGCAGAGGAGGTTCAGGTGAGTGCTGGGCAATGCATTACCTGCAAAGCAGGAGACTGGCCAAGAGACAGGTGGAAATGAGAGGGGCATTTGAGGAGGTGAGTGCTGAGCTCCCTTTGAGCCAAGTGACAGGAGGTGCTCAGGAGTTCTGAGCTGGGAGCCTTACCACACCGAGGCAGCTAAGGCAAAGCAAAACATTAATTCTCTAAAGCAACAGCTACTAAAAAAAAAAAAAAAAAGTCTCCAAACATTGAACTGTGAGAAGATTTGGGCAAGAGACAGGGAAGGGAAGGCAGCAAAGGGCTCCTGCAAGTATAGTGCCATAAAGAGCATAGCCCTCCCTTGCTAGGTGTGGTCTAGGTTCTCTTCCTTCTTTCAAGACCCATCACAGGCATCTCTTCTGGTCATGTTGAGGCTCATCAATCAGTGTAACAATTCCCCTTCCACAGAGGAATTTTCCATTGAGAAACTGCATTATCTCTGGGTTTGAAAGGGAAAACAACCCACAAACCCCAAACTACTACCCTATGTTTGGAGTGCCATATGGTATATCTATTCAAGAGCTGATAGCAACCACTACAGTTCACCTGTATCTTAGGATACAACTTTTCCCCTTATGAGTAGTTTGGTGCCTGTTACATAAGGATCTACATATATTTTAAGCAAAACTGTTTAGGTCAGTTACTTCTCTTATGGCAAATGATGGCAGTGTTTCAGCCAGTGATGGAGCTTTGCTTGTCAGTTGACCAAAACCCCAGAATAAGTGCATGCAGAATCAACTCCAGAATCTAAGATTAGTGCATTTTATTTTTCCCTCTTGCCTTCCAGGTACTTCTAAAGGGAGTGGGAGACAAGGAGAAGCAGTTAGGTTTTCCCAAGCTGTCAGCGTGAGCCATCATTCACCTGTATTTGGGAAGGTGAAAAGGAAGCTAGAGAATATACTGATTAGAGAACAGTTGGACACAAGCTATTGAAGCAAAACACCTGGATGCCATATAACCCTAGAGTAGCTTTATTATTTAATCTATAATTTAATAGTCAACCTATAAAATAATTACATTATACTTAAAGCATTTCTTCATTTTTTGTTTTCATTTATAAAACAAGAATTAAATACAGTTTTAACCATTACAAGCTCAACTCAGTTTTTACATAAACACAGCTCCTAGAAGGAGCTTTAAGCTGCAGCATATTCATATTACAAACTGGTGAAAAAAACAGGCAGGGCATAGCTTAAAGGTAAAAATTCTTGCACGTTTTTCTTAAGTGAATTTACTAGGGTACTTTTCTCTCTCTGGTCCAAAATGTCTGACTTTCAGTTCATTCCTTTCAGGTGGAGACTGAGATCCCCAGAGTCTTAGTAGACTATATTGCCACCTTTCCCCCCGCACCCCACCCAGACCCACACTCTCAAGACAACACTGAATTGTGCCCATCCCGGGGCTGGCACGATGGCACAGGGCAGCAGCAACAAGCCCCTAAAGCATTCCCTGCGCGAGGAGTCTCCCTGTGCACTTCTGACACGCTGAAAGGTCACAGCAGAAAAGCGACGTCTGTTCACTTAACAGGGCTGCCAGACCCAACCAACCTCACCCTGCCCACACCAGTCCCTGTAAACCGCTTGGTGAGCTCTTGTGGAGATCAGTCCTGAAAGCCTCTTAGGGAGGCCTGTGTCACATAATGGAGACCCATGGCTCTGAAGCCCTGGCTGGCGACAGTGCTGAACATATTAACCCCCTGAAGTGGCTGCATGTGAAGAGGCTGGCAGGGAGGGGCTCCGGCAGCAGGCTGGTTTCACTCGCTGCAGATGCTGAACTGTGAGACGTGCACAGGGAGTCGGCGTGTCATTTTTAATTTGTAAGCTTCAGACAACTGAGTGTGCACTGGCTTTGGTTTGGGGGAAGGGGCTGGTTTGAGACAGGATTTTAATGCAGCTGGGACTAATACAGATCAGAACTGTAACAAATGGGATAGACAGGACATGTTAAACTCCATCAATGGAATAACAACATAGTATGATTGAAAATGAACTGCAAGTGTTCGCCAACACTTACTGAGCAGGTCTCAAAAACTGAGTGGACCACCAATAGTGTAGCAATGACAACTTACTCTCTCCCTGCTCCCACAGCTGTGACCCATTCCAGCAGCCCTGACTGAGGCGTTTGTCCTTTAACATTAACACATTAACATGGCTTCCAATCATGGGAGAGACACCACTCCCAAAACTTGATGACACTTATGTAGCTTTTGTATCCAGTCCAGCAATGACCAAATTTTGTCCTTTGTGTGACAGTGCTTTTATACCTTTGGGGACACATCATTCCCTTAAGTGTTCTCTCCCACTACCCTCCCACCTTCCCTGGTCTGAGCAGGCATAAATACAAGGTCATAAATGGATGTTGTCCTTTTTGGAGTAAGAAACACACACACATATCTAACATACAAAAACCTACCAAAAGCATAGTAAAACCATGTCCATTTTAAGCCAGGCAGCTGACCTAGCAACCCAGACTCTTAACATATTTTAATCGCTGGCATACTCTGCCACAAGAAAAATATACATGGCTAGGTCTATAATACTTTAAACAGCTGTTTACTATAGCTAGGTTACAAAATAAACACTGCTGCAGAGGCCATGTGTTCAATATACTCTAACCACAACAGCATCAGAACCCACCCTCAGTCTGCTCTGTGGTCACCGTGGCTGACCCAGTGCCTCACCCTCTTCCCCTTGCTTCTGATCTGCTGTTCAGACAACAAGCCCAGAACCATTTGTCATTGCACAATTGAAGTCATCTTAAGGAGAGAGGCCTCGTCGGAGAGTCTCACTTGCTTTTCACACACCACTCCTTGTTACTCTTCCTCATCTGTGTCCCCCCAGTCCTGGGCAGCACCCCAGCACTTCCAAGTGAGAGAAGCAAGCTCCGGACCAAAGCACGGGGAAGGCATTCTCAACTTGTGGAGGGAACTGGAGTGTAGGGCAGAGGGCTTTACTCCACACAGTGGAAACATTTAATGCTGGATTCAGCCAACTGGTCACTTAGATGATCAATCCCAACTTCTGCGAGCCTGCTCCACTCCAGAAGATTCAACTGCCAGATGATATTTAAAATACAATGCAACTTTATGGTGAAGTGCCTAACAGCCCGTTAAAAAGCATTATTCCAGTAGGCAAGTGACAAGGAGCCTTTCCTTGCTGGAGAGATGCCTCCTGAAAGAAAACAAAACACCAAAAATAAAAAGAAGAAGCAAACCAACAAAATGGACAGTCTGCTCAGTGGGAGAGGAGAGGCAACAGTAAAGCTGATGGAGGCAACACCAAGCAGCAGCTGCACGCCTGTTCTCACAGTTTGCCCGAGCTGTTTAGATTCACAGACATGCACCGGCACTGCTTGACCTTCTGAATTTTCTTGAGTCGGAACGGTGGGTCCAGCTCAGGGCACTCCAGCTGCACGGTCGATGAGGTGACCTTGTGCGGCTTGCAGAAAGCACAGGACTGAAAGGACTCCTCCTCCTTTTTCACGTGCCGCGGGATGTAGAAGGAGTTGCACTGCCCATAGCAGAAGCGGTTGATGATGGTGCGGCTGATGCAGCCCTCCTCGCTGACAGTCTGCCGCAGGGGCTGCGTCTTGCACCAGTCGCTCTTGAGGTACTTCCTCTCGGTGACCACGAGGGCCTCCTGGCTGGAGGCCAACACCTCCTTGTTCAGCTGCTGCCTCCGCTCGGAGTGGTTGCTGCTGCTGCCTTTGTACGGGGAGGGAATGGCACCTGCAGGCCGGTTTTTCCTGGTGTCCGTCATTCGAACCAGCGCTGCCACCAGAAACACGGACAAGGCGAATTTCCAAATCATCCTGCAAGGGCAACACAAGGCACTGTTAGGAGAGACGCGTTTTCAAACCACAGAATTGGAATAGAGATAGAGTTGGTACTTCACGCATGCTTTTAGAAGAAGTGGAGATCTTATCTTCTTTATAATCCCATCACTTTTCCTAGATTAGCTCTATTCTAGGGTGATTACTTATCCTGAAGAGACCAGGCCCTTTGGAAAGTCACACTGCTTCCCCTCATGCCTCTCCAGACTCTCCAGCTACTTGATTTTTCCCCACAGGGACACTAATGCTTTGATGGCTGAAGTGGTGGTTTTGCAGAAGCTTCAGCCAGAAACATTTCCTCCTTCTCTGTGAAATCCTCGGCCAAACAGCTGGGCAAACTCCTGGCTAGCAAAGGCTCAAGAGACTCCTGCCAAGATGGTGAGAGCTGATTTGGGCATGGCAGGGGAGAAGGGAAGGGAACACCAGGTTACACAAAGTGAACTCCCCTGTCTCTTTAGCCCCTGAGTCCAGGCCCAGCCTCATTCCACACAGAAGTAGCAAGGGGTGTCCAAAAGACTATTTTTATTATTTTAAATTGCTTCTGAAGTTTCTTAGGGCTTTTATGGCACTTACAGGCTTGTGTGTTTGTTGTCTTTGTGTGAGGCCAAAACCTTGATGGATTTATTTTTTGCAGTAAGAGGAAATGCTTAAACTCAACTTTGAGGACTTCACAACTGCAACGCCTCTTGGGCAAATGGTTTAAGAAGGTTTGTAAACAGGAGAGGATTCAATATTTATTTTAGATGTTAAGGAATACGTTAGAGCATAAGCTTGTTGCTAAATTAAAATAGTCTGCCAGATGGCAAAAATATTTTTTCCTATGGTTGTCTATTATGTATTCATGTTCTGTGGAGCATCTCTTACCAGCTCTTGTCCAATTTATTTTAGTAATGTGTGTTGATGTGCTTCCAGAGTATCAGAGTAGGTGTACTAAATTTCCTTATAAAGTCAATGCTCACTAGTGAACTGCTCATTTGACAGTTCATTTCATATCCTCTCCCTGGGAAAGGAGAACAGAGGGTCTCTGCAGTTCCAGAAGTGGGTGCACCGAACCTTCCCATTTGGAGACTAGAACACTTCCAAGTCTTTCTAAAGTGCAGATTCACCTTAATTCTTAATGGATATTTTTATAATAGTGTACAATAGACAGATTTATCCCTCTCTTCCCAGTAAAGCTTCAAACCCTTCCAAGTAATGATTTTAATGTTTTTCCTTTAGAGAGATGCCAAGACAAAAAAATTACCATCACACTGGTAATTACAATGTCTAACACTACAGACACTTCAGATGTTGCATAGGTACTCCCATCTGGAAATCATGTCATTTTCCAAACAATGACACCAAAAGATCAAAAAAGTGTTTGCAGTAAAGGTGCAAGAGAAGACAAGAATAGCAGTAACAAATGCTTCACACGTCATAAAGCAGACCTAACATGTTTAACTTCTGTGGAGATAAAGAAAAGAAACTACTCTAGCAGACTAGGTGAGATAACATCCCTTATGGTTATTTTTTAAGTATCTAAGATCTCAGCATCAGACTTGGACTAAGTTTCTAAGGGGGGAAGTCTGAAGCGCTGAAGGAAATAAAAGTGCTAATTGTATTGCTGTAAACAGAGGATTTTCTGATGCAGAGTTAAATTTCACCGGATTTTATGCTTGAAACAGAACCACCTTTTAATGGCAACCAGTATTTCTAAACCACAAAAAAGTTCATTCATCTGCAACCATGCCATCTCCCCACTGAACACTCACTGTAGCCATGGGTACTTTAAATCGGTGGCCTATTTTCACACTGCTTAGCATTCAGCATGCAAGTCCAGAAGTTTCGTCCAGAGTCTTTAAACGAAGCAAGACTAGACTTGGCTTTGCTGGCAGGTACTGTCGCCAAGTCCACTGGATGTCAACCCACACAGGCAGGCCAAAACCTAATCAGGTAATTAGTTTCAGTTGAATATAGTGTTCCATGCTTCCTTTCAAATTGTTCTCATGTTATTCTGCACTGATGGCTGCATTTCAGTAGTAGATAAAACAACTGATTCCCAGTGCTTTGTGTTTGATATAGAAAGGGGAGGAAAAGAAACCAGATTTACAAACCTAAATCTTCTAGAAAAAGACAGAGGTGGGCTCTCCACAAGATGCCTTATGCCACATTACTCAGGCACACTCTTCTACTTTTTTGAAACACAAGGACTACTGCCTCTCCAGTCTCGTTTCTCTGATGCTGGCATAGAAGAGGACAGTAAAGGTCCGAAGGAGAGACACACCCTTTCCCCCACCCCCTCCTCTTTTCTTGGGATGATCTTTAAGGTTTTTCCAACTTTCATGACTCTACAATTCTATGAAACCCTGTGTTACCACGCCCACCCCTTCTCTTCATAAAATGCAACTTGCAAGGACACGTTCCTTTTTGTGTCAAGAGTGGTGGTCAAGTAGAAATCCAATGTAGGAATTCAGGAAAGCCGACAGAGAACTAACAACTCCAAGTCTACAATATAGAGAAATACTATAGCAGTATTCTAATTACTTAAATGGTTTTATGCAGGCATGGAGAGCCATTCAATAGAGTAAGTAGGATTTATTCAGTAAGTCTGTGTTTATAACTAATAAAGCATTATTAATCAAAGCCACTATTGTGCGGTTATAAACCAAACACTGCACTACATGTTAGCAAGTACTTCTACAGACAGGTAGGAACACACCACTTATTTCTGTCATTGATCCTTATCAAACTTGAACCTTAAAATATTTACATAATGGAATAATAATCTATTTTACACTAGCAGGTCAAATGTGCATTCTGTCAGATCGTGGAATTTCTAATCACAGCGTTACCCCTTACTAGCCTGCAAATCACCCCTTTCTAAGCCCTAGCACACAAATCCCCTATTCAACCAAGTAAGGGTGCAAACAAGGTCACACGGTGCCAGCAACTTGCCAAGGACTACATATATTTTCAGTGCTCACATGCAAAGAGAAGAGAAACTTCAATGCTCCAAGAGAAAGAGAACATTTTGGCAAACTCAATTTGAATGCAAAGCAACATGCTCAGTGCTGTCTGTCTGCAGACAGAGTGGGATGAGAAGAAACACAAAACGTACTGGAGAAGAATCTGGCTTTTGGCAAGGACAGGGCAGTTCTGCCCTACTTAGATGGAACAGAATGGAACAGCATGTGGCTGAGACCATGCAAGTGAGAAATGCCTCAAGAGACCAACACCTCTACAACTTGCACCAATGCCAGCCTGGGCCCCCCATTCCTGCTGCACTGGGGGTCCCCATAGCAGACCCAGTGGCAGCTCCTTTGTGACAGTTTTCAACTTCTTCAAGCACTGCTGCCAGCTGCTGCCAGTTCCCTCCACACCTTTTTTCCAGTGTGTGAGCTGAGAATAACTTAACCTTAGATGAGACACCCAACGAGGCCTGCCTGCATTTACATATCACAGGGCAAGTTTTTTTCTCCTTGAGATAAGGAAATCAGCACCAAGTAGGAGTTCATAAACTCATCAAACCCAAAATGCTGGAGCTGGGCTATCAGGCCCAGGAGTGTATAAAATCCTTGTCCATGGAAGCAAGAATGCCAAAATCCAGCTCTGTCATTCAGAGGTCAGGTCACTGTGCTAGCAGGGGAAGACCCAGGATCACTGTGTCTGCCCTTAGCTTTATTTCTTCTTTGTATCCAATTACTGTGTAACATAAAGTACCTACCAAGGCAGGCTCCCTTTTGCATACCGACCTTCTGGCCCTATAACTCACGCATTCTTGAAAGTAATCCAGCTCCAGAGCAGGACAGGCAGTAATGTAACCCCCAAAATAGCTTACAGTTTTCTGCTTAGGGAAGTTCTCTCTGAATTGGACCATTGGATTTGACTTCAGAACTCAAAGTCATTTCAGAGAAGTCCCCCAGTGAAGTGGGTGCTACGGTCTGAAAAGCAGGGCAGGAGGTAACACCAGTACCCATCTGTGCTGAGCGACTGCTCTGATGCTTCCTCTAGTTTTCAAAGTCATGACCAGTTTCTCTGCTCAGGATGCAGATTCTGACTGGGAGTTCCTGTTTTGTAGATCAGCCTACTTCTGGGCTGCAAGTGGACAGAAAGAAAAATGGATATAACTGGAAGATCACTGTGATATTTTGTTAGCTGCTCAGGAAATCAGTAGGTGTGAGACCCATTTGTTTGCTTTAGCATGCACACCTACAAAACACTCAGCATTATCAGCATTCCTGGAAGAATCCAACTCTCTGATACAGGTATAACACAATCATCTCTTCACCAGGCCTTTCTGGAGGGAATTCAGAAAAAAAAATCGCCGGCAATTTAAAACAAAACAAAACAAAGCATAAGAAAACAAAGCAAAAAACTCCCCCCAAAAAGCCCCAAAAAAAACCCAACCAAAAAAACCCAACCCACAACCACCAAAAAATCCAAACCTGCAAAACCTGTCTTACCATGGAATTTGAGACTCTACCTATTCAACTTAATCTCAGCATAGATTCATGAAGAAGATTTAGTACTATAAACCTACCATATACCCATCAAAAGTGCAGTCTCAAGTACTGTAAGAGGCAGTGGCTGGGAAGATGATAAACAAATTCAGAGATTTTTTTACTTTTTGAAAAATTTAAATTTAGTTAAAAGCCGAAGATCTTCTCTTGGACAAATATTTCTCTGTAACTACCAGCAAAAGGCAGGCATTACAGACTAGATTAAATCGGGTCCTATTACGTAATACAGTACATAGATGGCCACATTTGACCACCTGTATCACTTGTTTTCAGTTTCCATCCTGCAAACTTGAGAGACATGAGAGCTCTCCTTAGGGATCACTTGAGCGTAGCTGGGTATGGGAAGCCCTGTTACCAAAATTTCTTCTAGTCCCCACTTGCTTTCATATTAGACCTAGTCAGAAGAAGAATCTGTATAAACCTGTAGTATGTATAATAATGTAAGAACACAATGTACATGGTTAGTTCTCACATTTAAAATGGGACACAAGAAGTGTTCCTTGAAGACAAGCCAGGCAAAAGCTTTTCAAAGAACTAAAACTTGGCTTTGGCAACAGATGCAGGAAGCCAGGAAATATCAGATTCTCTACCAGGAAGCCAAAAATGCTATTTATTTAATTTATTAATAGTTAGGCATGATTCTAATGGTACAATGTTCTCATAAAGGCTACAATAAAGACTAATCAGGCATCTTTGTGCAAGGGAGGTATTTAGTGTTAACTTTTCTCTTTTAACTATCCTTTGGAAACTATTTCTCCCATGTCCCAATAGCATTAGCAATAACCGAACACTGTACTGTATCTCCTGTTGCAGAGACATGGGCGTCTCATTAAATCGTTCCATCATTAATAGATTCCAAGATTATTAAATTGCCAGGACTGAGGCCAGCCACAACAACAAAACATGCAGGAGGCAAGGCAGACCAAACTTTAAAAAAAGTAGAAAACACAATACTGCAGCTAGGATTCAGCTATTCAGGTCCGCATTATAGCAGCAGTTACCATGTTCTAGGAGTACTAAGCATCACTTTTCAAAACCACTGCACAAAACACCAAAGGCTGTAATTATTTAAATAAGAATAACTAATGCCATTACAGAAATTTACAGGCAGAAATTTTTCCATTCTTGCCCTCTAAGAACCTTCTATAGTGATTTGAAAGAAAGCTATTTTGTTGCATCGCAGCCCTAGTAGTAGATGGTTGGGGGAGAAAACACTTCTTTCAGACTTAATAAATTCCTAGTACCCTCACTGGCTTGCTTGGATCCAGATCCATCCTCCTCTCCATACTTCTCTCTTCCTTCCACGAGGGAGATCCATCCTTTTCTCTTGCACCAACACCTCTCCCCCGAGAGTCAAGACTGCCTACAGAGAACATCATGAAGCTCTGAAGGAACCAGGAAAGGTTTTCCTGCAGGCTGGATGTCTCAGGAGCCACACTCAACTGTGCAGGCTCTTGCTTTGTTTTTTGAAAGGAGGAGATGAAGTTAGGTTTCAACAATGCCAGCCTGCATTCCTCAGAACAGGACAGGATTTCCCCAATAATGCCAGAACTTAGAAGTTCTCCTTGTCAAGAAAATTCCTGAAGACAATGAACTTGAAGTATTGAAAAATAAAGTAAATCATCAACAAAGTGGAAATATGTAGAACAAAGACACTGGTGGAGACAGTCTATTCTAGCTGAAAGGATGTTGCATTATACTAATTCAGCTGTCACTGAAAAGATTTTCTACTACCAAGAGCTTTATCTTGAATTTTCCCTTATAAGGCTGGGAGTTTAGAAGAAATTCTTGATCCATGCACAAAAATATTAGAGGAACCAAGAACTCAGCCAATTATTCCTGTCTTTCAGCAATGTGTTACGTGTTATTTTTAGGACAGGAGGAATAATGAAGAAAACATGAAGGTAAACTAACCCTTGACACTAAAACTAACCACCTTGAATGCCGGGTTTTTCCTTCTCATCTTGTCCTCTCTTTCTTATCTGCCTTTACTGCCAACAGAAGTTCAGGTTTATAACCACTGAACTATTCTTTCTTTCAGGAACTTCAGACAAGCTCATTTGAAACCTGTTTAAATGCAGCTGGTCACTTCATCAGTGTTAAAGGATCACTCTACTCCAGCCGTTCTTCTCTACACTGTCATCCTGCCATGAAGTATATTGACCTAATATTGTATGACTGATCCATAGTATTAGGCTTTTCATAGGCTGAATCTTTCTTATCTTGCATAGCTTTTAAACCTGTGTTTAATTTTTTTTTCTTTAAGTAGTATTAGTATTGGGGGAATAGACAAAAGTTTCTCATTTTTTAAAGCCAGGACCAGGAGTTTGTGAGGAGAGTCACTGAAGAACTTGTAACTACAGGTTAACTGCAGTTCCAGAAGAGCGGAGGGAGGAGAAGGAAAATATTGATGAAGTCAGCCCTGGTACTTTGACATACTTTTATCATTAAGGAGATGGAAGTAGGGTTAGGCCACTTGGAATGAATATAGAGAGGTTGTCAGAAAAGTAGAAATGAGACAAGGAAGGTTGAGGCAATCTGGAATTAAATCTAGCCAAGTATGTCAATAAGAACAAGAAGGGCTTCTTCAAATATATCTATAGCTAAAGGAAAACTAAGGATTATGTGGATGCATTATGAAATGGTGTGGGGATGCTGGTAACAGAGGAGACAGAATTACTGAACATCTTCTTTGCATTGGTCCTACGCAATCATCTCTTAGGACTCTCTGACCCAGGAGACCAGGGTAAAGGAAAGTTGGAAGAAAGGAGGATTGGGTTAGAGAACACCTAAGCAAATTTGACATCAACAAGTCCATAGGCCTTGACAAGCTGCGTCCATGAGTACTGAAAGAACTGGTAGACACCAATAGTGAGGCTGCTGGCGCTCATCTTTGAAAGAGCAGTCATGGCAGTCAGTAGAGGTGCCTGAAGACTGGAAGAAAGCAAATGTCACCCCAGTCTTCAAAAAGTGCAAGAAGGAGAACCCAGGAAACTACTGGCCAGTCAACCTCACCTCAACCCTGAGAAAAGTGATGGATCGCCTCATTCTGGAGTCCATCTCTAGCCAAATGGATGACAAGAAGGTGATCAGGAGCAGTCTCTACGGAGAAGAACCTGGGGATCCTGGTGGACAATGAGCTGTCCAAGAGCCAGCCGTGCCCTTGTGGCCAAGATGGCCTGGGGTGCATTAGGAAGAGCATTGCCAGCGGGTCAAGGGAGCTGATCCTGCTCCTCTACTCAGCCCTGGTGAGGCCACATCTGGAGTGCTGTGTCCAGGTCTGGGACCCTCAGTACAACAAAGATGATTAAGGGACTGGAGGATCTCTCTTACGAGGAAAGGCTGAGGAGCTGGGCCTTTTCAGCCTCGAGAAGCGACGACTGAGAAGGGACCCCATCAATGACTAAAAGATTCTGAAGGGAGGGTGCCAAGAGGATGAATCCAGGCTCTTCTCAGTGGTGCCAAGCAATAGGATAAGAGGCAAGAGACAGAAATTGATACATGGGAAGTTTCATCTGAATATGAGGAAGAACTTCTTCATTGTGTGGGTGACCGTGCAGTAGAACAGATTGCCCAGAGAGGTGGTGGAGTCTCCCTGACTGGAGATATTCAAGAGTTGTCTGGCTGCAATTCTGTGCAGCATGCTCTAGGATGACCCTGCTTGAGCAGGAAGGTTGAACCAGATGCCCAACTGTGGTTCCTTCTAACCTTACTCGTCCTCTGTGATTATGTCCATGATACATACCACTGCTTCCCAAAAAACACACACACATAAAATAGATGCAATTACTAAGGCCTCAACTAGAAGAAAATAGTGCAGGAAACAATGCTGCAAGTTTTGTTGGTTTGGGTTCTTTTCAAGGGTAAGTGTTAGCCAGGTAATACAGTGAAGGAAGACACTATCAACTTCATATGACCCTGTATTTATCAGTAGCCAAGATTTTGATTCAACAGTTGTGTCAGTATTAATCATTTTAAAACAGGAAAAGTGAAATAAAGAGAAGGAACAAAAGCTGCAAGAAATGTAAAAGCAAAGTCATCCTATAGTACCTCTGGTAATGCAGCAATGCCTTTTTCGGGGGTTAGGAACACATATAACTCTGACTGAAGACTAGCAGGTAACTGGACAAAGGGGTTTTTTGTATCACTATGATTAAAAGTACTAAATTTTGTTGCTATTTCAGCTTCAGGAACTTGTGGTTTTAGAACCAACCACAGACAAATGTCTGCCTGGTGAGCACATGTGAACTGTCCCAAGCAGAGTGAGATGTCCTACTCAGAAGTGTCTGGGTAGTCATCAGTACTGGCAGCATATGCAACACTGGGGAAAAAAGGGGGAGTGGGAGGAGGAAAAAACCCACAAAATAAAACCAGATTTCTGCTAGCTGTCCATGAGGCTGATTTTCTTTCTCCCAACCTGGTTTTGAAGAATGCAACAGTCAGGGGGTGGAAGGAATGGATACATGAAGAAGAGCTTTTTTGGAAAGGATTGATCATTCTCCTATGAATCTAAAAAATGTCTCTCTGCAAGAGTGAACTACATTGAAAAGATACTTGGTCTCCTTCTCAGTTTTTTTCAGGTTTTCAGCACAAAAGCCCCAAAGAAGCAAGTCAGTACTGATTGCATATGAACATTTGGTCCAGAAAGTAAAAACAGCCTACATTTAACTTTATTCTTCGTTGAACACAGCTGTTACACTCCCATTTGGCAGCATTTCATTCAGGAGAAAACAGCAGACTTCTGCCCTTGGGAAACTAAAAACTAAATCTGAAGGGAAGCAGTGACTTGAGCAAATGTCTTCATTTGTGACCATCCCTCAGCCTGCTGGAAAGGAGGACAGTCAACATAAGAATGGGGAAAGTTCAGCATTTAAATACAATAGCTCATTTCATTGCTTCCTCACTGGAGAATCGATGCTACAAAAGACTGTTTTGCAATGAACAGTCTCCATTATATTTTTGTTGTTTGCATTACAACAGAACATAGAAATCTCATCCAAGACCAATGTCTAAGTGACACAACTTCAAATGTTTGTAGACTGACTTGGTGACCAACATATGGCAGGACCAGAACTGAGCTCAGAGGGGAAGTGAGTTACTGGAGGTCACAAATTAACTGAGAATGGACTGTTTCCAACATCGTTCAATTGCACCGCATGGCACCAATACTCTTCTTTTTGCAGAAATACAGATTTTTTACCCTTAGGCAAGCTTTTCTTTAAAAATATTATACTCTTGTAAATGAAAATTGTTTTGTATGAAAATTTCCAATATAGTTTCCCTGAGTTTCGATAGAACAGGGGTGGAGTTAGGAGCTTCATTTCTTTGTAACTTCAAACAACACATTACTTCTAGAACACACAGCTGATTTTCTAGCCCACAATAAGGGAGATGACCATTGATCTTCAATATATGTTCCTTACTGTACTTGCACCATTCTAAAAAGAGGGCATTTGAATGAGTTCTGTTCTAGGAGAAAACTGAGGTCTCTAAAGCATCATAAAAGTGCTCAAAAGAATTGCTTGCTTCTCTAAATGATCAGAAAAATTCAAGTACTTATAAAAATCAACAGGTGGCATGTAATCTTGTATATAAGAAACATTAGACTAACCAGCAGAGAAGTAAAATTTAAATTTTCCAGATTTTTTGGTAGATTCAGATAGTTTTACTCTTTGAGGGTATCTATCAAGATGCTATCCTCAGTTACAACACTATGACTCCGAATTGGTTGTGTTCCTGTTTGAAAAATCTAAAATGTTACTGATGGTCTAGTCTTTATATTATGAATTTCTGTAAGCCAGTATCCTATTTATAGAGCTGAAACACAGATGATTCAGATGTGGTAAGAGTTGCTCTTATCACAATATCCCACAGGCTAATCTTTCTATTAGGTAGTATGCAAATTCCCATACAAACAGAATTTCAGCTATATATACCACTACTTTCCAGTATGTCACTTACAAGAACCATTCCAGCTGTATTTTCATACAGGTGTCTTAAAAATGGCACAGATTTATTGCTTTGAGCGTTTTTCATTCACATTTATCTCTCCTTAACTTTGCCTGACAAAGCATTAGTCCTCCTGACTATAACTTACACCAGTTCTGGGGACAGAGTGCAGAAGATGTATGCTAATGAGCAAATAAAACAAGTATTGATCCCATTCAGCCTGTTAGCTGCAACCAGGTCTATGCCACGCAAACACTTAACTAAGTGCCTTACCAGAATTATTACTTTCACAGAAAAGCCCTTTTCTCTTCAGTGAGGTTAAATATAGGGAATCCTCTCATTCTATTTTGCCTTTCCTACAGTTTATAAGCAACACATCTGACACTTCCTCACAATTAATTTTTTTCCTCTGCCAAATTTCAAATGGGTTGGACAGCAAGGCAGTTTTGAAACTTCTACTACATTACACGGAGTGTGTTTTCTCCTAGGGTACAGAGGGAGGCATAAAAATATTTCAGGGAAGGGGATGGAGGAGAACAAGCCAATGGTATCACAATTTAGAACAGGAGGTGTGAGTAGTAAAGGGGACATTTAGGGGTTACTGTGGTGGACTGGCACACTGAACACACCCATAGAAAATCAAAGTTCATGAGCTCTAATGTTCACATGTAACACAAGACACCTTGAAACAGCAGTGGGTCACCTCTAAGTTTTTAATACATTCTCTCACCCAGGGTGTAAGCTGGCCCAACAGCGTAAAGCTTGTTTGTACTCTGTGTCGATGGAAGCCACGCCACGCATGCTATAATCCTTGGGTTGATCCTGCAAGATTTTGTAACCCCTTTTGTTCACAAACTTACTTGAAAAGTTACCAGATGTTTTCTTCTTTCCCTAAGAGCACCAGCCTTCTGCTTGCTTTTGCAGTAAATTTTTGTGGGTTAACCAGTGGCCCACCACAATCCCTGTTTAATTAGTTTGTTTCAAATGTTTAACTCAGCTGTGGGCTTTGCTCTGAAGGAACCCTGTTCACTCAGTGTCACTACAAAAAAAACTTGATGTATGCAACTGAAATGCAATTTGAATGCAAAAGGGCTGAAAAGTGCAGCAACCACGTGCTCTGATGGGGTTTTTTCTGTGTTTTTGCAAGCCTATAAACACAGGTGACATTTGGAGTTCAAAACCTTCAGAGTTACATGGCTTCTTGACTACCCTAGTCCATACATCAGTTAATGCCTTGATGCAAGTTCTTCAGTTTGGAAATATTTTGACCCTTGTTTTTAAGTTGTTTTCTAATATAAAAAGAAAGAATTTTTATTTTTTTATGTCTACTGGTATTTCCAAACTGACAGTAACCTTTTTGACTGTCAAGCTGTCAAATCGACCAAAATAAATCATAGCAGCTCAAGAGCTGTCAAAAGTAAAGAACTTTTGAGATGCTATGAAGTCAGGAATACAAATAAAATTTTAATTAGATTTACACTATCAACATAAAATGCTAAATACCTATACACTTCAAAATAACTTTCTAGAAATATTAGAAAACACATAGCACACAGCATGAATGGGCAAACTGCCATTTATGCACTGTTATTGGCAGTGTGTGTCACAACTAAAAGTAAACAAAAGACAAATTTTCAGTTAAATGCTGCAGGATGATTTGTAGGAAATTTAACATCCAAATACTGGAAATTTACTCCATCCCTCCCACTTCGCACTGCTGGTAACACGTGGCTGTCCCACATCTATGTTCTTGTGGCTTTGATTCACGCTCAGATCAGTGATTCTCCCTCTGTCATTACACACAGAATGTAAATATTTGCTCTGTCTGTATTCTGGTTTACAGACTTGACCCACTATTGAATATGAAGGCTGTAATTCAATCATAGAAGGATCTGTTGCCATGTGTAAACCGGGATTTTATGTTTTATGACTTAGGCTTTGCAGAGCAGCCGCCTTCCTACTCACCTCCCCTTCTCCTTGCCCATGACTGAATTATAGTTCTGTCTCTAATTGAAGCCTAGTATTATTCTATTTCTCTTCTGCTGAGAGAAAGACCAGAGCTATTATTCTGAATACACAGCAAGCCACAGGAGACTGAATGAGGTACTCTAATGACAGGTCCTCCTCCACAGCGCATTTGCAGTCTTTCTGCTAATTAATTTGATTTCCTTTGTCTAGACTAACATAATACAGCAAGTTATGCTCATTTAAAGGGAGATCGTTAGCCTTTCAGTTCACTCCAAATGAGGAAGAAAGGAGAGTCAATAGACTGGAATCTGGGGGAGACTGACTGACTTTGTCCTTGACTACACCATTGCTTATGTTTTCACTTGACCAAGACTTTGTCTCCAGGAGAACCCGAGACAGCACTATCATCAGAGGAGAGACTATAATCAAAATCAGATATCGTCGGTATGTGCATGGCAAGGCAGTGGCAGTTACACAGAAGGGTTCTGTCTATGATGGACTGCAGTCAGCAGCTTTCATCCTGAAATCACTTGGCATTTGCTGTTCACAGCTCCTGACATCCTCAGAGGGCTGAACAAACATGTAATTAATAACATACACAAGCTGATTTCTTCAGACCAGCTTCACAGAACAGTAGTGCCACTGGGCTAGTAAGCCAGAGACAAAACTAACAATGGAGTTAAAGAAGTAAATCCTCCCTATTTGGAAGGCAAGACCTACAGTCACCAGTTTTGACAATAACTGAAACTTAGGAGCTGGACAAAGTCTCAGAACTGAGCTGTCAGTCAAACACAGAACTTGGGAAAAATGAGTGATGCCTGATAGACAGATTGAACAGACTTGGATTTGAAAGTTCAGCCTTCGGAGTCATCTGGGCAGATCCAGTTTTAAAACCCCTAAAGAAAAGTGACAAGAAATCAGACATCATATAGGTGCCCTGTGGGGTGGAATGAGCTCATTATGAGTGAAATGAGTATTAAAACACTTTTTAATAACAGCAGGGAAGATCTTCCCCTATGACAAAAGAAGAAAGGGGAAAGCTGACAGGGGCAATCATCAACCCCTCCTGCTCACACATCCACAAAAATTGCCAGAGCTCCCCTTCTGTAGACAGTTTCAGGACCACTTCTATCCTTGTAACCTTAACTGCATTTATATTTTGCAGCATCAGAGAGGAAGGATTCCAACTTGGTGGCTTCCTGGCTGAGGGGTTATGTTTTTGGCTCATAGTAACTGGGGACCTTCTTTACTCAAACACAAGC
This sequence comes from Machaerirhynchus nigripectus, assembly GCA_013397975.1. NCBI lineage: Eukaryota > Metazoa > Chordata > Aves > Passeriformes > Dicruridae > Machaerirhynchus > Machaerirhynchus nigripectus. The sequence continues at coordinate 1,719,543 of VZRQ01009368.1, read as the reverse complement.
AGAAGATAAACTGCACCTGAAGGCTCTTTATTAACTTATTCTGACCTTGTTTTTTTTACAGTGTTTGGCCACAAGCCATTCAAACTGTGTCACCAGTTAAGGTTTGAGTATTTTTCCATTATTGACACTTTCAAGCTCAGTAGAAGTAGACAGTAAGTAAAAGGAAATCTAAAGATTCTTTTCTTTGGCTCTTTCAGAAAGCTAATCTCACGTCAAGAAAGTATCTTGGAAAGAGCTAGCCAACATCTAGCTATAAATTTCCGCGTGAGATTGCAAGATCCATTTCCTTTCCAGGTCTGTTCAAGGACTCTTCCCCAGATCTACCTCAGGCAGCTCTTCCTTGAATCTAGAGAAGAGAGATGACACTTCTGGTAATCTTGGGTGACCTCCTGTTACTACACCGAAGGACAAAGATACAAGACCCCGTTGCATGTCAGTGCTTAATTGGATTCAGAGTAATGAATGGTCAAAGTGGAATGGCAAAGAGCTTCCCTTCTGACATGACTACAATGGGAGATTCTGGCTAACAGGACCACATGTGACCAGGAAATGCACAACTGATTGGAGAGAGGGAGAACAAGCGATCAGGAAGATTGCCCATTCAAGGTTTGCTTTGGTTTCTTTTCTCTCATTAGGAAGTAGTCAGAGAACATATGCATTACAGTTCACACCATTTTACTAACCCTAACCACTTAGTGCTGGTTCAAGCAATCATGCATATCCTGCTGAAGCAGCAAGGGAGTTCGATCAGATGAAGGTTTTGTTCGAACAGATCAAAGTACTTGTAACGGCTCAGCATCCAAATGCCCTCTGTGCCACTAGCTAAGTCTCACTGTGGCTGATTATAGCCAAATAAGATCCTCCCAAAGAAAAAGCTCTGATCAATAGGTTTGCTCTGGTTCCTAATGAGTGATCACACACATAGCTCACATACTCATTTTTGAGTGATTTAGACCAAAAGTACCAAAAACGTCATGTACGCATGAACTAGACTCTTCTAATTTTTTTTCCTATGTCTTGGCTAAACAATAGACTTTTTAAAGAAGTTATGTGTAATATGGGATTAAGAGGACAGGAATATAATATTTTAGGGAAATATTAGAAATATTCTAATATTAGAAATATTAGAGGGAAAATATTTTCTGCCACTATGAGAACTAGATATATTGAAAGCCTCATCTCGATACTGGAAGAAATATTAACATTGGCCTATGTCTCCACTTAAGATCAGCTAAATTATTAGATTCTGAATTTTCCCTTATCTTTCTTTTCAAGAAGGACGTGAAGTGAGCAAAAATTGGTTTAAAGATACTTTCAATGTGAAATTACTAAATCCTCAAAAGCCAAGAAGCGTTTCAGAGAGTTAACATGAAACAACTTTTTGTCTCAGTAATGGGAAAGCCCTAAAATGCATGTCAGTTCAAACTAGGGCCTTCAGGTGCTTTCAGTCCAAACATGTCTGTATCTCTTCCTTTGAAAAAGCATCTTTGAAATAAAAAGTTTTGATCAACACTTCTGAAAACTTTTATTCCCACTGTGTGAAGAGACAAAAAAAGTTTCAACTGAACTTACCACAATTCCTGTAGTATGCTGGTCCTCAATGGGTCAGTGATAACCACAGCCCCATGGGACTTTCTACACTTGTATTTTGAAAGGAGGCTCAGTAAAGAATTTGGCTTAGGAAAACAAGACCATGCTTCCTCTCTTCCCTTACTTAGTTTCAGAACAACAGCTTTTGCTTTGAGTGATTATTTCAGCTTCTGTAATTTTTCTCCAGCACAAAATTATAGAGAAGCTTCATACATATCAGATCAGTGACTTGGGCAGCATAAGAACATGGTGAATGTCAGAGCAACAGAACAGTAATTAGGAAAACACTATAAAAATGCACCTAGCAAAGATCAAGCTAAAAGTAGCTCACCTGTCTGAAAATCTGCTAACTTGCCAAAACCCCTTCTTCTTAGAGAATCCTAAGAAGCTCTTAATTAGCACAAAAAGTGGAGAGTACTAATTGCTACTTGGCAAAACTCCGCTTACTAAAAACACAGGGACATTTGTGGGTTTTTTTTTTCCTTGTTTCCCACCCTCAAAATCAAAGACTTTGTTTTACAACATGAATGACACAAAAAGCTACATCAAAGCAAGTGCACACTTCTGTATCTACAGCTTTGTTACAAACTTGAAGCGGAGGACTCTTAAGCTTACCAAAAAAAAAAAAGTAAAAAAGGAGTAATAATTAAATCATTAAACTGTATGGTTTAAGCAGAATTTGCAATGGCACTGCAGACTTGAACAGAAAAGGAAGCAAGAATGGTGCTTTTGAATTAATAGAAACAGACTTAAGAATGTGAGCTACTGAGTGGATTCACAGCATAACTGTACAGGAGACATAAAGAGCTCCTCTAGATACTATAGTTTTAACAAGATCCTCTGTATGACTATTCTCCACCCCCCATAAAAACCAAAATATTATTTGTTTAAAGCTGCTTGCCAAATCCATGGCAAAGCATCTAAGAGAAACAAGAGATTTAGAGACACATAAGAAATAGGTGACAGGAACATACATATCACTTGAATCAATGTGAGCAATCCAGAAAACACCTGTTCCCACACCTACAAAAGCCTGCAGTTTCATTTTGGACTGTGACATCGCTTATGTGTCCATATGCTAGTGTTCCTGTAGGACGCCCAGACGTACAGCTGGGTAGGTGGTGATGCTGTCTTCTGCCTTTCACACAGAAGACAGATGAAGTTTGGGAGCCTCTCAGCAGCTCCCCAACAGCCCTCCTATGTCATGTGTGTTTCACATACAGCCACCACTGAGTGGAAGATGAACAGCACAAACTGCTTGCTACCAGTCATCCAAAAATGCAGCCAGTGGGGGACGCTACTTATCTTTCTTCTAACAAGCCTTTCAACACCATCTTCCCTGTTCATGAATATAAGCTCATGGTTTCAGTAGACACATGAACTGGAAATATTTTGACCCACACCCCCTCCCATTGCCAAAAAAAAACAAAAACAAACTCAAAATTGAAGAAAAGGTTAGTGAGAAAATGGAAAACACAAATAAGGCCTTTCCCATATTTTACAGTTAAAGTTGGGTTATTAGGTAGGGAATAAACAAAATTCCTGGACATGAAGGGAACTACAATACCATATCCAATCTTGTTTTGATGTCATTAGGCTTTGAGGTATGGACAGTGAGGTCTTGATTTAAGCTCCTTGAAGTATATCATCCTCCCTGACAGATTAGGAAGGTCAGTTGTTCTAGATTTTTGAGTCCAAATGAAACTAACCACAGACAAAAACAATTAAAACCTATGCCTTTTTCCCTCAATTTCACATTTCAATTAGAATACTGCAGCATATTGGTTCAAACATGTATATTCCCATTATATGTAGTCATTTTAGAACAGTACAACTCCCTTTTCAGGAAATGTAATGTGCCAGAGTAATGGCACACAGAAAATCCTGTATCTGACCTTGGAAAATAACCAAAACAGCAATTAATGACAGCTGGATATATTTCTAATTGCAAACCATGCCCCTCTGAGATAAAGCTTAACTCATCTTATGCTGCCACCCAGTCCAGGATGCAGTTTGAGTCCTTTAGACTGTGAGCCACTGTCACTCTGCTCCCGATCTCACCCTCTCCCCCCACACAGGACACAGGTATGTGTGCAGCCACAGTCAGCAAGACAAGTTTGCTGATCCAGCCAAAAAGGGTTGGTTTTTTCTGTTTTGCCTGCAGGATCGGTGGTGCTGCTGGGCTCCCGTGCCAGTGCCGGGCTGCTCTGCCTTCCCAGTGCCAGCCTTCAGGCACGCTGCCTCCAACCAGTGGCCACACCACACCCTGATACTCCTTCCAGACTGGGGCCTGGGAAAGCTGTCACCCAACTTACCTGTTTCAGGGCGGAGGAGGCTAATGTAACTGGGAGGGTGTGGCTGATAAAGGTGGCGTTGACAGACGAAACTGCATGCTTTGGCTTCCTACAAGAGATGCATGGTCCTTATATCTAAATGGCTTGATGTTAGTAGTACAGTCTGTACCACTGCAGTGGGAAGGAATAATAATAATAATAATAACAATAATAACAATAGAATAGAATAGAATGTGATGAGTAGTACCATTTTAGATGCCCGAGAGCATCACAAAGATGTTTGTTTAGGCTGACACATCCGAGACAGACCCTGTGAGAGATGCATGTTCCTCTACAGTGGCCACTGGAAGCCGGGTGAGAGAAGTGGCATATCTGAACAGGCATATGTGCTAGGGCAGCCAGCTCTCCATCAGAACCTCATTCTTCTATAAAGACACAAGAATTTGATTATGGCAAGTGTCTTAAACACTACAGCTCTGACTTATGACTAGATTTCCAAAAGAGGTATGTGCTGTTTATCTCAAGTCCTCAATGGATATGGGGTACTTAAAAAGAGGATCTTTTATCTTATCTTGAAAATGTGCTCTGCAACTGTAGTGCAAAACTAAATATTAAACATGGAAAAAGAAGCACGAAAATGTACTCTAACTTCTGCATCCTACTGTCTTGACTTTGGAGTGTCTTGCCTTTTAAGTGCAAAGGTTTCTACCACCAAGACATCAGGGTTTTAAGTGATTAAACACAGCCACTGGTTGCACTGCAAAGAAATGATCTACATGATACATGAAACACTGATGCCTTCTGCTTCTCTCTTTCTCCATTATCATTATCACCCTCCCTGTCCTAAAATTTATGCTTGCTGAATTCTCCATACCTGGTCCAGAATCTAGCCTGCAAGATGGTGGCAAGGTGGCTCTATCTTTGTGTGAAGATGCTACATACCCATGCAATTAGTGCAATGCAAAATTAAACAAAACTGAATTAAGGACAAACAAACAAGCAAGTAGTGTGGTTTGGAAAAATAATTTGGAAGAAGCACTTTTCCATTCTCTTTCCAGGTAACAGATATGCCAGAATACCATGAGAGAGAACCAATCTCCTGGTTAATAGCTTAAAAAAAAAATCCATCAGAAGTTATAATACATTTTGAATGCGAATATTTGTCCAACCTCCCTTTCAGAACAGAGCTCTAGAGCTGTAAAAAGAGTTGGTCACTTGTTCTGCTATTGAATTCACATGGATTTCTGCCCTCCTTAGGCAAAAGCCTAAGTTGTGCATTCACATGACATGGTAAGAAATGGCGTGATGCTGCTACTACCTGAGTAAGAAAAATGCAAGGCAAACATCCAGGAGCATTTATTCAGCAGAAGGCTGAAACAGTCTGTTCATTTGGTCCCATACTGTTTGTCAGGTGACAGCTTCAATGCCAAGGAGCACCAGCTTGTATGTCTGCCACCCAGCCAAAGGGTGCAGACACCACAGTGACCAGCCAAAGGGAACAGGCCTTATGCACAGAACCTGTTCATTAAGCTTCTCCCTTGTTACAGAACAAAGGCACCTTCATTCTCCAAAAGCCTGGGTGATTCTGAGAACCACGTGGGCTAAGGCTTTCCATTTAACTACAGCTGCTTTTATGCAAGAATAAATGTAATATAATTAATAGTCAACAGATAGGACTAAGCTCTCATGGAGGTATGGGAGCATTTTAGTAATTAGGACTCTGATTAAGACCAGGCAGCTTTAAACTAACACTGTAGAAGTTAAGCAAACACTTAATTGGCTTCCTGCATTCAGGCCCAAAAACCTGTTAAAGTTACCAGACCTTAGAAGAAAAGTGTGATAACGTACCCTGCACACCAGCAAGCCATAGGCACCAGGGAACCTCTACCCACCTGTAATTAAAATTAAGAGATAGAAATTGTATGACAGTTGAATAAGTTTGAAGTTTGGATCAGCTGGCATTTAAACAGGGAAAGGTGCCTGCCATCCCAAATGTATAGCTCTCATTTTTAATCAATTGCAAAGTAATATTTATGCTTCTTAAAGGAAGCTGTAGGCTCCGTACTTCACTGACAGCTTTTTGTTGAATCAGCCTCCATACACTCCCTCAATTTTATATTGTTTCAGTGTGCATTGATGTCTCTCACAATGGTCATCACAGTAACACATCAGTCCCAGCATGTTCCACAGTAGACAAGAGACTCCTCTGCACCTGGAAATTAAAACAAAAACCTGAAAGCAGAAGCTAATCCAATTTATATGCTAATCTCAGATCTATGACCACCACACTTCCACACTTCACTTGATGGTATGCTGAGGATGTTAAGGACAAATCAAGAGTCTGAAAACAGGGGTGCACAAATACAGAATGGAAAGTAGCAGCTTATGAACTAGTTCTGGGCACCATGCCTCAGGAAAGCCATGCAGTCTTCTCGAGGGGAGGCAAGAAAGACAAGAACATTTATATACACAGAAACCAACTCAATGTGGCAAGATTGCAGGAATCAGTGATCTTTACTATAAAGAAGCAAAGTCCAGAGGAGTGATGTTAATAGCCTTTAAAGGCATAAAAGGCAATAGCAAAGAGTGAAATGATACATTTTTACTCTTCATGGATTCGAATGCAGTAATGTTAGCAAATAAGGTATTTCAGACAATATTACTATTAGCAAGCACCATGATATAGATAGTGAGGCATTGGAATTGGTTTGCCTAAGTTTGTACACTCTTCATCAGAATTATTAAGGAAAAAGTGACACAAAAGGAAAAAATAAATCACATCTGCCATGAATGACGTTAGATGAAATGGATTTTACTTTTAAGTAAATGGACATATGTATTACCTAGAACAATCATTATCCACCAAAGAACCACCTTTTTAATAGATTTGGAGGGGGGGGGGTTTGACTAGTTTTGTTGTCTCTTCTCTCATCTTCCTAGGCTTTTAGGTTTTGTGCTAGCTATCACAGAAATAAATCATCGTTCTTTTTGCTATGGGGTCACCAAACCACTACTCAAAGCCAGCTTGATGTTTAACACACTGCAACCTTCTAAATGTGAACCTACCAGGTTTATAATGCAGATATTATCAGATGGTTTCAGAATTAATGACTCAGTTTGACTTCTTTTGCTGCAGGCAGAATACATAACTTTTGTGCAATGCTCCTCTGTTAGCAAAAGAGGTCAAGACTGAAAATTTTGAAGAATGTCTGGGCTTTTCCAAACTTTCAGTTACTTAGAGGAAACACTGCCTTGTTTATTTTTTTGAAAAAGATGAATGTAATTTATAAAGCATTAGAAAATAAGTCAGGTTTCCTAAAACGTATTTAAATATGCATAGGTCACACAGACACCATTTTCCACATAAGGCTAATTTGGGCACAGTTTTAAACCATCTTTGAAGACCGACTTCAAGACAGAGGAGTCAAAACTGCTTAATTAGCCAGAGTGGGTAGATGAGAAGATGGAAATACTGTGCCATGCACACTTCTTCCCCACAGTCCTTTCAGAGCCAGCGACAGACGCATTGAACTAGAAGGTTTGCAACGGCACTGCTGCTGCAACACCAACTGATGGAGTTGCCAAATCCCAGCAACTGAATGGGACAGCTGAGTGGCTTCTTACCCAGAGGTCTCAGGATGACAGAACAGGCCTACAAACAACCACGTCCTCAAAGATCTGAGGCCAACTGCAGAGGTTTGCACAGAAGAAAACATCTGTAATGTCGTCATGACAGCAAACACCCAAATTCCTCTCTATTTGTAATACCTGTAATTAACAGGTGTGGAATAGTTTGTCAACAGCTGTTATCATAAAGCTGTGGTATTTGTCCTACAAGCACAGCAGTGCTCTGTGAAGCTGTACCCACTGTCCAACACTCCCTTTCCCACAGAGCACAACAAATAAGATAATGAAATTGCCCTCAAACAGAAACTGAACACACACCGGAATAGAATTCAAGTTTCCCATTTCCCTTTTTTATCCTTCCAAAACTGAGATAAGTTTTGAAATTTGATTTACTTACTGTTGCTAGTTCCCTAAAATTAATATAGAGAGTAAAGGCATCTCCTCAACATTTTCCCTATGAGGAACTGCTTCCTTACCTAGATACAGTCTAGTATTTCTGATTACTTTACACAGGTGGGGTGACATTGCAGTGCCTGGTTTCCTAAAAGCCAGTGAAGTCATTCACCTAAGAGCAACCTACAACACCAACATTAGTTATTTCTTTACTATTACATACTTATTATTTACTGTTATTCAGTAACCAAAATACTGCTATTTCTGAGAGAAGCCAGTTGTGGAGGTACATTTGTTAAACCAATGCTACATTTACACTCTCTTGTAACCCAACAGAAAGTAATGATCAAGTGCATACACATATGTTCATAGTCTAATAAAAAGTAAATCACTCATTGCCAAGGAATTATTGCAGGATTGAAACAAATGGGAAGTTAAATAAAAGAGAGAATCCTTAAACAGATCGGTACAGCAGAGGATGAGAAGAACCTGCAACGCTTCATGCACTAGGCAATACTGCAACGCTTTCTAACAACAGAAATTTCCCCACCTGCCCACTCTGTTCAGTAAGCTCAGGAAAAGAAAATATGACAGATGGGTAGATTTTCTGCAAATATGGACGTAAAAAACATTTCAGAGGCTTTATCTTACAAATACTGACTTCAAACTGAATAGAAAAAACAATACTTTAGTTCAATAGAGACAATAATTTTACTCTGTGGAAATGCAGCACAAAATCCTTGAGGTTTAAAATATACAGTCATTTAGACCAGGCAATGATCTGTCTTCAGGTAGACTTGCTGATATTTGACACATTTCAGGCAGCACAAAAATGTACTGCCATTAAAAATACTTGATCAGTTTGAAGTAGCCAGCAAATGCTTACAGATAAGTTATTTTGACAGCTGACGGAGGGGAAAAAAAAAAGAATAAAAATTACACCAAAAAATGTTTACCAGGAAGTAATTTAAAACAACAAATTAACAACATTTATGTTCTTAGAATACCTTGCAATTCCAATACAAATTATTTTGCATTTGCACTTAATATCATGCTACTTCTTTCATTATTTTTTATATTTAAAACGGTATTATAGTTTTAATTAATTATTTTTCATCTACCTATAAAGAGGAAAAAAATCGACAAGGGGAAAGAAAACTCCAAAGATTAGTGATTCCTGTCTAGTGTGACACACCAAATAAATCTAGCCTAGTTAGTCTTAATCTAGGCTACAGCTGCCCTTGGCTTTACAAGACCACTAGTATTTTAAAAGGTTCCATAACACACTGCTAAAAAGCTATCCCCCAAAAGCGCCTGTAAGACTGGACAAGTTCCTTCTTTTTAAAGACATCCAGTCCAATGAAATTCTGCAAGCCAGAGGTAACCCCAAAGTTTCTGCTTCCTGATTTTTTTTTTGCTATGCAAGTCAGTGAAACCGCTCAGCAGGCTCACTTAGGACATCTGAGAATGGTTCAGTCTCCCATTAGAAGCCTTTCTAAGAAGTTTGAGCCCACAATAATTTAGTATCAACACACCACAGATAATTATCTCCTAATGTTCCTTCTTTCCATGACCTTAGGTATAGGGATCAAATAAGAACTTAATGGAAGACCATTGTGGGTAAAAGATTGAAGTAAGTGAAGAAGGAGAAGGAGATGTCATTTAAATTTTGCAGGGAGAAAATGTAAAGAAATGAGGAGTATTTTGTGGCACAACTGCCATGCAATTCTAAAGCAATAAATATATAAATATAATAGGAATCACCCCATATTCCATTGATTTACACCCCTGGTTTGAACTAAATTAAGACCTGGTTAATGTTCACCTCAGAGATGCCAGACCAGCTGAAGAAAGCAGAGATGTCAGATCATCTGAAGTCATGAGGTTCAGTTTCAGCAATGGTGACACATAACTGTTTTTCTGAAGCTAATGGTAACTTTCCCACAATGTTTGCATTACTTGTTGGCTTCATAACACAAATGTCTTGTTTGGTGGTTTCCTGGCTGGAAGGACCTAGTTACTGCCAGTTGGCGGTACCAGGCAAATTATTTCAGCAAAGAAAGGCTGATCCTAATCTCTTCTCATGCAAGGCTAATACAGTATCAGTGAAGAATTCAGTATCTGTATTCCTTTGTGTGCACAGCTCCCAGCTGAACTTTGGACTTGTAAAATTGGTTGTTACATAGGACTTCCTCATCTTGAAGTAAAGTCATGTTCAGTGATCCTTAAAAGCATCTGGGAAATCCCACAGTCTCTGAAAGGCTCACCAGCTCTGAAGTGTGATATTCTGGCTACTGGCATCAGGGGCCATTCCTTATGTGAGGGCTTGACAGTAGAGGGGAGGGGGTAAAATGTGTCTAGCTGTACTGTGGATCTAATTACATCTTCTTATAGCTCCAAGGATCTTACCACCTTTAGTTCCAGAGTGTAATTTAACCTATGCATTCAACTCTCACAGTGATCCTCCCCAGCCTGCAGTTGCACCTTCTTCCTTACAGAGTGAAAATCGCAGCAGATACATCCAAAAACAGGAGCATTAAGCAGCATCTTACAGCATTTGTTAAATTTTTTTCCACCTTTTTTTTCTGAATACTTCTGCAGAAGCCTCCACTCATGAGATGCAGGGCTCTGTAAACACTAATTTCTTCAGCATTATCTGAAGTTTAATAATTTCCCACTTTGGCACACTAATTTATGTACACTAAGCCTAGCCCCCCAACTCCCTATTGGCAGCACAAAGAGTGCTGGTGTCTACCCTACCTCTGGCATTCCTGATACCGGACATCTAATTTTGTGTTCTTCAACAGTCCTTATGACTGAGAGTGATGCCTCTACTGAATTATTTTGATTTCTCAGTTTCACATTCAAAACAGGTGCTTTGAATAAACACAACTTGCACTTCCATAATACTTTGCAGCTCAGTCTACAGAGCACTTGATTTTGTTTGGAAGCCACCGAGGCAGGTGACCACAAAGCAGTTTACCTTAGCTATTAGACTCCTGCTTCTCTGCAAGATTTATTAAATTCAGACTGTAAGACTAATCTATCTTCACAGCTCCACATACTGAGCAAGGACCATGCAAAATTCTTAGCCTTTGTAATGTTAGGCAGAGGAAAACCTAAGCACTCTAAGAAAAAGGTTCAAGGGAAGTTGCCCAACAGAAAGTTTGGGACTTCATGTTCACAAACTAGCACTCTAGGCATTATTATTTGCAGAATTCCTTTGACCTTCCTAACATGCCAGTCTTCTGCATAGTGAAAATAGGTGGGAGGAAAGAAGGCAAAGGCTACTTTTAGCCACCACATAGCGAAGCAGTGCCACGGGGGCCAGACACATTTAGATTCTTCTGAAGTTCTTCTTAAGTTACTCAGAGATTGTGCTGAAAATTCCAGAATAAACGCAAAATCCTCCTTTTGTTAACTTATGAGTGAATCAAGGTTTTATTGCAAGTCATATATATATGCAAGGTTGGGCTAACAGGCATATTTTAAATAAAGGGTAAGCTGATATGAGAAGGTGACCGAGACAGAGGAGCAATGTCACGGTGATTCTAGACTCTTGATTTTTTTAGTGTGGCAAAATAACGCAATCCTATGAGCAAAAAGAGGGAAAGTAAAAATGGCTAAATACTTAGCCTTCACCTCCCCACACCCCTACTATGCCCTGCAGAGCTGCCCTGTGAACAGGAGCAAGCAAAATCTACAAACGTGAAACTCTACTCCTTGCAGACACCAGTGACTGCTGTCTTCAGCATGGATTCAGGCAGCATTTGTCTTTCTCTCTTTTCTCCTGCACATTCCTTCTGCAGACCTCTAACTACAACTCTGCATCGGGGCAATAGCTGCCTGCCACAAGATGATCTGGAGAGAGACTGCTGTCTCAACATAGCATGGAGATGACTCAACAGTGACAAAGTAAATCATCCTTCAAAGATAAGTCAATAGTGAATAAGTAATTTTATCTGTCAAGAGTTAACACGCAATGAATACTTGTAAAGGTTACACAACATAAAATCTACTAGTGGTTAGACATGAGTTCCCTCATATATGCTAACCAAGGAAGTCTATGAAGGAATAAATCCCACTTGACTTCTCATGAAAAGCTTTGAAAACGGCAAGCTGTATGTTTACACTCCTAAAAAAAGATTTTACCCTAGAAGACTGTTAGTTTACAGCCAGATACCTTACTTGAAGATGCATCTGGTAAGTATTTCTTAAAAAACATGTTAAATTTCCATGGAAAAATACTTTAAAAATGGTGAATGTATGAGCAAAATTGTTTGCAATGAATAAAAAAATAAATCCTAAAGCTGCTTAAAAAAGCCCAAAACACTTGTTGAACCCACACACACAGTGAAGCCATAAACAGTCTGGAATTTAACTTCAGACCACTGAAAAGTTCAACTCACTTTTCATTTTTGTCAGTATTTGCATTTTTCTTTTTTCTTCAGTTACGTAAAAGCATTAATCTGTTTGGATTTTCTTCTTGAATGTACTGTCCAAGTTCTTACATAAATTTCTAGCATGGCATGATATCTCTCCTATAAACTCTGTGAAAACATAGCTTATGATGTTTAAAACATCCTATTTAATTAAAAGAAATTAACAGTCCTCTTAAAACATGCAAGCAGCAGTTGTATATTCTGAAATCCAGGCTGTAAGTATACATCCCTTAAATTTTCCTAACTTCTTGAATAAATAGATCCTTTGAGGTTTCCCAGATAAGATATATTTTAGATTACTTAGGCTACCCAAAGAATGCTTTTGCCACTCTGTGCAAGTAGAGCTGAAAGTGCAATTATCTTGCTATAAATAAGGTGACTCTTAAAGAATGAAGTTCAGAAGTGTTAATGTCAATCCTTTAGTGGACATATCTTTGATAGGTTAACTCCATGTCTCAAAGCACCTAAGCTAGTTTAACTCAAATTGGAAATCAATTCTGACCTTTATAATATACGCAAGTCAGGAAAAGCTGATTGAATAATTTCAGAATTAAATTATACAAGTTTTACCACAAAACCTAAGTAGGTACAAAGCTGCTTTGAAAGTGTCCATTTAAATATTATGTTGACTCACAACTACCATGAAAACCACACAGAATAAAAGGTGTAAGTGAAATGTCCAAGAACAGTCTATGTATGGAATAATTCAATTCATCAGAAGCAAATCCTCTCTTCCCTACTTTATAGTACTTGGGTTTAGATATGCTGCTTCAAAAGAGAAAAGTCCAAGGTCAATTAGCAATTGTTGCCTTTTTCTTTTACTACAGGAAAAATTTTTTTACAGGTATGGATGGCCTTGTGCAAACCGTAAAAAAAATTTTGGATGTCCCAGGTTAGAAACATTGAATAGTGAAGATAGCATAGCAATACACCCTGGGGTGAAATTCTCACTGCATAGAAGGCATGGTTAAAAGTGTTAGGTTTTTTAAGTATGAAAGTATATTTGCATTGTCTTGAAGTAATACATTGTTCTCCTTCTCCGTGCAAGGAATTTAATCCAGTGTGTGCAAATCTGCATTAGAATTCACATCCTTTTAGGCTTTGCAGAAAAACAAAACATCTGATTTTTTTGTATCTACACATAAGGTTATAACTACCTCTTTTAGATACTATTCACATTTGCTTACGTGCACATGTATCACCCTACAGTAAGCAGTTAATCAGAGAAACACTTTAGCCTTTCATACTTTTTTTTAAAGTGCTCAATGACAGTAATTTGTAAATGAAGTAATGAGTTTTTATAGCTCATAAAGTGAACCATAAGGTTCTGTTCAAACAATGACAGCATTATACAATCACAGAATGGTCTGGGTTAAAAGGGAAATCTAAAGACCTGCCAGTCCAATCCCTCTGCCGTGGGCAAGGACATATTCCACTAGACCAGGCTGCTCAAAACCCCATCCAGCCTGGGGTCTTGAACATTTGCACTGATAGGACATACACAACTTCTCTAAGCAAGCTCTTCCTGGGTCTCACCACTCTCATTAGCCCACGTCATTTCAGAAGATTTGGGAATTCTGATCTCCGGGCTGTCTCTTAAATAGCGATCTTATCCAAAGATTTTCCACACTTAGCAACTAAGCCTGTCTACCTAGACCACTAAGGCCATTCAGTATTAAAAGGGTTTTCAAGACATCATGCAAGGAGTCTGCACCTACAAGCCTCGTCAGTTAGAGGATATACAGTGTTTTGAACACTTACGTCAACATTTACAGCACAGTTTCTGAGCCAGTTTCTCATATGTATTGATTTTATACCATTTCAGACATGCCAGAGGGCACAAAGAAAGGCTGGAACAGAATTAAGACACAGCCTAATGGCCTGAAGCAGAGACAAGGGCAGGATGATCCTTTCAGTTTACAGGTTTAGACCTATGCCTAGCTACAGTGGTATCACATGGGCAGAGCTGTAGGCAGAAGAACAAAACACGGATGCTCTCCAGACCATTACCACTTTGTGATGCTTCTGGCAGGGAGAGTTAACAGAGTTAATTTTCCTGACAGTAGCTGGTATAGGGCTGTTTTGGATATGACAGTGTTGATAACACAGGGAAATTTTAGCTATGGACGAGTAGCACTTTCACAGCATCAAGGCCTTTTCTGCTTCTGATCTGACCCAGCTAGAAAGAAGGCTGGGGATGAACAAGAAGTGGAGGGACACAACCATGACAGCTGATCCCACCTCACACAAGGGATAGTCAAGACCATATGGTGACATGCTCAGCATATAAAGCTGGTAGGAGAGCTGTCTGGAGTGACGGCATTTGTCTTGCCAAGTCACCACTGCACATGGTGAAGCCCTGCTTTCCTGGGGATGGCTGAACACCTGCCTGCACGTGGGAAGGAATGAACTAATTCTCTGTTTTGCTTTGCTTGGGTGTTCAGCTTTTGCTTTCCCTATTAAACTGCCTTTATCTCAACCCACAAGTTTTCTTGCTTTTACTCCTCCGATTCTCTCTCCTGATCCCACCAGGCAAGGGAGTGCGTGAGCAGCTGTGTGGGGCATAGAAGCCAGACAAGGCTAAACCATGACGCAAACTTCAGAGATTATTAAATTCTGTCACCTAAAAAACACTGGTCATGAATCGAAATCAAAAGGCCATCCCAGAAGTTTTAGGAATGTTTTACAATTAATATGAAGACAGGACTTAAAACCCTGAAGCATGACTCTCACCCAAAAAATTCTATCAGCACCGCTGTGTGACTAACTGCTATATATGTTACCATGCATCTAGAAGTTCAAAGTGTGCCTGTTGCTCAAATTAGGGCATCAGCCTTAATCACAGGAAAGTAAGTCAGTGTTCAAATGTTTTAAAGGGAAAATAAGTATATGGGTGAAAAAATATAATTTGGAGCACTTCATAACCAAAGAATCTTAAATTGCAGTTCACTTTAATAATAGAAAATAACCTTCCCTTTAATGAATATAAACCTAACCATGCAGATTCTAATTTAACAATAAAAAACAACTTATTTGGGGTGGTTTTATAAACAATGACAATAAATCTAAACCCATGATAAATATAATAACCAGTAAGTTTCAATGGTCTTAAAAAACACATCTAAATTTCGGTGTGGAAGAAGAAAACCCAAACAACAACCATGGCATTAGCATCTCAAACTCTCTATATTTTACACATTCAGATAATATAACAGCTTAAGTCAATAATGTTTGACTGCTATCCAGTTATTTATATGAGTAAATGAAGCTGGCGTCCGAGTGGGGAGATGAACTGGCAACGTGCCGTAGCCTTGAGTTACAATTTGTATATAACGGGGCAAGCACTCTGGTTGTAGTCTATCTGTGTGGACAAAGCTAGGCAGAAGAGCCAAAACAGGCAATGCTCTGGTTTAGTTAGTGACAATGCAAGATAGAGATTTCTTCAATCTGCAGGTGAACCTGCCGAGGACAGATCTGCAGAGGAACCCCAGCTGTGGCCTGAAGCCTGGACTGCCAGCAGAGTTAGATACACAGCTGTCTCCCTTGAGGCAGGAAACCCTTGGTATGGGCTTCACACCCAAGCATTTGCAGTTCTACAGCCTGAACAGATCACCTAAAACCAGAATAAAAACTCCCATGGTTCCTGGAAATCTCCAAGACTCAACAACATGCTGGATTGTACTACAGTCATGGTTAAAATGGAAAGGCATGGCCTTTAATGAAATGGTAACTTAGCTGGCATGGAAAGGTGATCTCCACTGATTCCACAGACCTTTAAAGACCCTTTGGGGTGAGAGAGGAATGCAGGAGAAAAGAGATTATTCTTCCACAGCTTGAACAAATTACATCAGACTTTAATATCTCAAGCAGGTTAGGAGCTCACATTCACATCTTACATCACCAGGAAAAGGAATGAATATTTTTGGGGTGACTTAATGGGTAGCATACAAATCCATAAATTTCACACAAGAATGATCCTTACTTTTTAGGCTTGTTCCTAAGAAATTTCATCGTTGAGAGAAGTGTGGAAATTAACTAATTTCCCTAACCACCTATTTAGCAAATAAATGAATTACCACACACAGCATGAACAGCTAACCATAGTAGCTTCTATAACCAACAGTGACTTCATCCTGCAGTTCCTACTAATTACCAACACATGGCAGGAATAATCCACTGGCTTTTTGTGGTGCTCAGAAAGTAGCTGCCCACTTTAGCAAGAGATCTGCCATTTTGGAGGTGACGAAGACATTTACAATAGTAGCTTATGTATCACCGTGTGATTATACATTGCCCTCTACTCCTAACATTTCCAAAAAGCCTTCCTGCGTGCATTGTATAGCAAAGTTACTTAATTCTAGTTTTACTGATTTGTAAGCAGCATTTGTGACCCTGTAAAAACGACCTCTTAACTCGTACTTAGGAATTAAAAAGTCATCCCTGTGGCCTTTTCTTTCTCCAGAATTCACTCTCTAGTTGAAACATTGGCCAAGGCACAAATAAACAAACATTAGTAAATATGAGACTGGACAGCCATTGCTTTTCAAGAGTAAAGTCTGCCAATTACAGATATGGATCCAGAGATATTGCTGGTTTTACCTCTTCCAGAATAACTTTTCCAAGGAGCTACACCCTTGTCTAGCTAGCTCAAATTCTGAAAATTGCTGTTTATGACTGTGGCTGTAATAGCTGACCTAACCAGAAGGGCCAGGAATCAAACCACAGTCTTTGGAAAGCAACAGGATCCATAAGATACAGACTCCTTATTTTGAGAGACTATGTTATGAGATTCCCAATCCTAAGCCACATGAGATGGCTATGCCAGGATAACAGTTCAGATTCCACAAATCACATCCACATTGTTAAGTCTTTTTAGCGTCTGGTGTACTTTTAAATGGACACCAAATCTGTTTGTCAGAGAGAGTCTGAGCTGCTAAATAAATAGTGATAAATTTCCTAATACTACTGGGCAGAGTGTTCCTGCAAGTACAACGTGTGTTTATCAGTTTCCCACTGAGCTAGCGTTGACTTTCAAATTTCCTTTAATCTTATTATAGTAAACATAGTACAGCTCTCTGGCAAACAAGAGGAACATTCTTCCTGTAATATCATATGCTTCTTTTAAAGAAACCTTAGAGATGTCCAGAAAATAATTAGGCTCAACTTGGAATAACACAATAAACTTGTTTCCAAAGAAACAAGTTTCACAAAATATAATATATTTGTACTGAAAAAACCCATGGCTATTTTTATAAAGAGAAGACTGGCAAATTCTGATAGGCACTCAAAACAGTGTTTGCATGTATCGTATTTTTAAAGTCAGCTATTCAAACACCAACAGAAAATTATTTTTCTGGTTGGAAGCAGTCTACCTGAATTATAGGAAAAAGCAACCGGAATTCTGGATTTAGAATTCAGAAAATAGTAGCCTCTACTTTGTGAAGGAGCTTTTGCAATGCTCCTTCAAGAAGAAAGAACATCAAGTGCAGACAACGTTAAAAAAAATTAGATAAAACAAAATGGGATCCGTTAGGGCACAATTTGTATTTAAAGCCTCTTTTAATTTGAGAGCAATGTATGGTAGACAAAGGTAGGATTTGTCTTGCAGTTCAAAAAAACCCAAAAATCTAGACTGAGTTGTTGAATAACTTTATATAAGTGACTGAAAGGACTTTGGGAACCTGCAAATAAGACAGTTTCAGATGACATAAACTAGCTCAATTTCCAATTGTGTGCATCTGTCTTGTTTGCTTCAGGATTTCTACAGAAAAAGGGTCATTACATATATCAAAAATGGAACACAATGTGCTGTTTTCACATATCTTCTGTGATTTTTGAACAAAACAATAAATATTCCTAATAATCAGTTTCTGTGACATTTGAATCTTCAGTTTCAGCTACCATTAAGAAGCCACAAGATCTGAGCTATGACTTTACTGAAGGCTCAGCTTCACTAAGGAATGGAAGTATTAAAGAGACAGATGAACAATCTTCCCCTGCCTACATGGAATCCAAGATGCTTAGAAACTGTTTCAGTTTGTAAATAGTCAGACTATCTCGGCAAAAGCTGTTCTCACTGGAGAATCAGGCAAAGTTTCCATGGACATCATTAATGAAGAATATAGACCAAAGTCAACAAATATGCTTAGTATAAAACCATTGTGTGTAGTAATCCGAAAGGTGTCAGCCAGAGAACAACTCAAATCAAAATACAAGCGATACCCATCTCTCTCTTTATTAGCAGACTTTACTGGATGCATCCATTAAGTCATGCAACATGTTCACATATTCCCATCTTCTTTGCCTGTCAACCTCCTCTTGTTCCTCACAAAGGACACCGAGCTCCAAATTATGTTGACAGAACAGGAACAGACAAACGATAGATGGATCATAACAAAAAACATGCCTAGAGCAAGGATGTCTGATATCTGAGAGTTTCCTTTTGGATGTTTTCCTTTTGGATAGAAGCTCTGACCCACTATTTACACCCCTATCCCAAGCTCTCCCACATATTTTTAAATTGACAACTTTCCAGATGTTATCTCAATGGAGACTGGCCAGATTTATGGGCAGGATCTCGCTTAACTCTAAGCCAAGCTAGTGTTTTGGCCTCACTGGAAATGAGATTAGGTCTGAGATTTGCACCAGTGACAAAACCTGCCGTTTCATGCCAGAAATGGTCATGGAGAATTTTTACAATGCTGTTTATTTTTTTGTTAGCACTACTGTATAATATCAGTCTATTTTATTATCGTAACAGCACTTAAGTAGGGTAATAGGATAGATGAGATAGATGCCTGGAATCCACAACAAAACTGCATGTAAACGGAGATGGGCAACTAATTCACATCTAGACCAGCTCAACACAGTTTTCCAACTGCAGTAAGTGTTTGTACAACACAAGGTCAACAAGGCATTCTGCATGAGCTGTACAAGTGTTGCTTCCAAGTTTTAAGAGATGTTAAAAATTCAAGAAATTTTTAAGATTTATTGCGTTAAATCCACAGTCTGATGTTGCATTTGTGCACTGCCCATCACACTCAATAAAAACGGGTTCCAAAATGAAATTTGGAGGGAAAATAATATATTTTGCTTTCACCGTGTACTTTACTTCTCCCACTTCCTCAACACAAAATAGACAGAAACAAAATCTTTATGAGTCTTTCTCTACTTGAATATATCACAGTTTTAATTTCCTCAAGTTTCATTGCAAATTATGGTTTCTTAAAATACTCACTTCCTAAACAACGACTTTAAAACTGTCGGGAATGAGAGACAAATTTACCCTTTTTCTTTCCCTAAAAATCTTGTAATAAAGACAGTAGCATGCATATTTCTATATACAACATACGTTTACAGTATAACTAATTCTATATGGCAGCACAGTCTGTATGAAAAACTGACCTTAGTAAACCCCCCTTAGTTTTATGACTAATCTAAAATACACCAATATAACTCTTAGAGATATTATTTGGACAGCAACAAAGAATGAAGTATTCAGAATGTCACAGATAAGGATGGTTAAGTACAGAAGAAAAAAAAATCATGTTAAAAGTAGGTGCTGTAAGATGACTTTTTGAGAAAGACAGGTTACAAGTGAAGTTGCCATAACTGTATCACACCAGATATTGAAAGATGGATTGCCCTCTGTTTTAATGTCCTTGAGCGAGACAGATTTTTATGGTCTGCTTCCCTTTCTGAAACAGGCTTCAAAAATCTTCTTAAAATTGATAATGAAAGGCTTAATGGATTGAAAGCAAGAAATACCATGGTTTCAAGTGACATATCATCATGTCTCATGTTAAAATCTATACTTCATCCCACAGAGAAGCTACACATTGAAATAAGACTTGGAGTACACAACTTCTAGCAATAGAAATACACTCGTGTGAGAAGGAAACGCACTCTTGTTTTTCACTTCCTATTGTTCCACATTGTACAATATTTTCTGCAATCCAAATCTAAAAGCAGTCTTGGAGCAGTCACAGTGATTCAGGACAAGAAGAACCTTTGTATCAAGCATGCTATACACATGCAACCCTACCGTTTCCATCATGATCCAACAAAAATGTATGTAAAACTGAAGAGCTGGTAAGAAGGCCACTTTCTGCAGCAGTGACAACTATCTTCTGTTTCTAAGTGAAAGAAGGATTTGATCCCTAATTGGTCCAATAATATATTTTTAAGTAAGAAATGCTTTCATAGAAGAGATAACTGTTTATAATTAACAGAATCATTTTTCAATTTAAAATAATTTTCCCAAGAGAAGCAAACTAAAGAAAAACATGAAACTGTAAGAAGCCAGCCAAATCACCAAAAACCAGAGAATGGAATTTTTTTCCCTTTACAGTGAAAACTGCAGAAAAAAGGTTTAATATGTTTTAATCAAGCTTGAAGTTTTAAGTGGATGTTTCTAAACATCTCCCCTTAAACATTCCCCCCTGCCTGAGACAACCAGACTCTGGGGTCAGAGCATGATTCTCACCATGTGCTGGAACCCAAGAACTACCACCACAGGTGGAACCTCCTCCCAAGCAGTACTTCTGGTGCCCTGTGGGAGATGCAGTCAGCCACGATGCTGCACCCAGGGAACACGGTGCAGCATTTCTAAATGACAGTTTAAAAGTTTTAAGCCAACATTTCTCACCACTCCCAAACGCAATGAGGAATACAAACAGCCTCGTGGACCTTTATACACAGAAGGGCTATGGCCAGTGACAGGCAAACAACCATGAAGAAGCACCAGCTGTCCTTTCCTAAACGCAGCGGCTGTGTCCACACCCAGCACACAAGCACAAGGCTACACTATCCAAAGTTCCCACTCAGAAACTAGTCCGCTATCACATGGCAGACTAGAAAAAAAAAAAAATAACCATCTTCATTTTGAACTGAAGAGATCTCAGCAGGACAGCCCCTGCTGGTTGCAGGGCTGCGCTCTCCAGCTGAGCCAGGAGTTTCTTGGTAACACATACACGGACAATGGTGCAAGAAGGAGGGACTAGCCCATGCCCCTGGGAAAGATGGCCAGTATTGGCTTCAGACTGCATGGTACCTCAGTAATAGCATACTGCAAATGGACCAGGTCTACTGCAGCAGCTAGCACAGCCCAACAGGAACTGACAGGCACAGCAAAACATCCAGGCATAGAAGACACTGTATGTATTTTATATGGTTTTACTTCAGGCTAGATCTGGTCCCACGGATTGTATTTCCAGCAACAACTCTAGCACATCTTTTCGTTTAGATTAATCTTAAAGGAATCCAGCTGGCCCACCATGAGGTATATGGAGATGGACAGTAAGTGGAACAACTGAGAGATAGGCATCAAAAGCCCACTCCTGACATGAACCACAACACTGTAAATGCACAACCACACCCAAGAACATCTGTGAGTGAAGGGACTTTTTTGTGCTACTCTTGAAGATACTCTTCAGATGTCAGTAAATTTGCACAGTAGCTTGAACCACTTGATTCTTACTCAGTAACTTGGAACTGCTCAATGAAACAATTCTAACTCAAGATCAGAAATTGGTAAATACCACTGTACCAGTTCCAAATTGGAATTTACCAGTTTCCGATGATTGGGTCAGAATTATTACATGATTTTAGTAGTGTTAGAATTAAACCAGTTACCAAATTTATTAAACAAAACTCAAACAGGACTACTCATTACAAAAGATGATCTGGATCTCTGAGCTTTGGACTTTCATAGAAATTGACAAATGGTGACTGAAACCAAGCATTTTCCAATTTATTGATAAGAGATCAGTGGGTACTTCAGATACTAATTTTTACCCTCACCTGATAGTATGAAAAGAAACAAAAATCCCTAGAGTTAAATTCTTCAACTTTTCATACATTTGTTCTATTCCCCATTCTATGACATGAAAGTCATGCACAGTCTATTTGAAAGATTAAAAAAAGAATATATTTCAACTAAACTAATCAGCTCAAAATCTTGGGTTAGCAGCATTTATTTTTGTGGCACCCTTGTAGAGGTCTTACTGATGCTTTTCACTGACACATCTTTCACTTACTAATCATACTGCAATGGAAGACTGAGCAAAAATCACTGCTACCAGACACACCTCCTCCCCGCACACAAGAGCTCTGCCCCAACAGCGGGCTGTAAGAGAGGTGAGAAGGCAAAATCCTACTTGCTAGGTTTCTCACTCATCCTGCAAGAGAGATTTTGCAAACCAGTACTCTGTTTTCAGCTGCACAGTAATCACAAATGTTTGGAACTTAGGACTTCACTTGGCTGACAGCAGTTCATGAGGATCATGCAACAAAAGTGAGAGAGAGACCGGTTGCTCAGAGCCTGAACACTTTCACAGCACCCTCATGTCCTGGCTCTCAATGTAGGCACACTGCTGATCCACTCAGTTACCTTCTTGAAGCAAATTTTTTAATTCTTAGGGTATTATTCTTCTTCAGTTTTTGCAAGTAATGAAGAAAGACCAGCC
The DNA here is from genome assembly GCA_013397975.1 of Machaerirhynchus nigripectus. Taxonomy (NCBI): domain Eukaryota; kingdom Metazoa; phylum Chordata; class Aves; order Passeriformes; family Dicruridae; genus Machaerirhynchus; species Machaerirhynchus nigripectus. The sequence continues at coordinate 1,696,731 of VZRQ01009368.1, read as the reverse complement.
TGAGAGGCAGGAACCAAGTTTTCCAAGTGAAGCATCTGCATTAAAATACATGAAGCATTATAAGCAAGTATTTCATATATATGTGCGTACTTCTTGAAGTTCAAGAAACAATCTAATCCCTTAAGGAAACACAGCATCTGTATTGTATTGGCATGGGTGGAAAGACAAGGCTCTGAAGTGATTGCTGATTTCACCCTGGTTTAGCAAGAAATAGCCTTAAAGCAGCCTGATAATCAATTTCCTAACTGGGGCTCTGAGCTGACATTGCTTGGTCTTGCACCTGCTGCTTCATGATTGTTGAGAGGGCTGTGGGATTCATAACCTGGGGCTTTTTCTCAGGGAATCTCTATCGTTGGGCTGAAGTTCACCTGACTCTACTCATTGAGATTTCATTCTGTTTATTTCTCCTCTTTCAAAANAAAAAAAAGAAAGCAGTTTAACTTGTTATGAGCTGTTAATTTTGTCCTCAAAACCCCACCAAAGTTATATAACCACTTTCACAATAGCATACTAAAAATAAGAGCTGTTCAGCCAAATGCCACTGCAATTTTTTGTAAGACCTGTGCCTCCAATTCTGCAAGACCTGTGGAAGCACAAATATTTCCTTTACTTTAGCAGAAAGTCAATTAGGAGCTCCTTGTCAGACAGACATGGGTTTGTATAATCCCCAAGTTCAAGGTATTAAAATACGAGTGTATGTATACATACATGTGTATTTCCAAGTCATGACTTAAAGTAATGTTATTCGCTCTTGGAGCTGATCCCTCGTGGGGTTTCATAATCACAAACCATCATTAACCCAAAGCAAAGAAAGAAAGGTACAAAGGGGCACAGGTTTCAAGCACGAGCTAATTTTTTTTTTTCTGGTTTGTCTTTTTCCTTTGGGAGGGAGCGTGGGGACGCGACGCACGACGCTCCAAACGCCGGGAGACCTGGCCATCCAGGTAACCTCCCAGGGCGCTGGGAGCGAAGCAGCCAGACCCCAGCGCCGCTCTCGCGGATTTCGCTCCGTGCCCCTGCAAGCGCCCCGCGGGCGGCGGGGGCTCGGACGCGCCGCTCCCCCGAGGCGAGCGGCGGCCCCGCCGGATCCCCGCGCGGGGCCGGGCC
>VZRQ01009368.1:1576896-1695194 GCA_013397975.1 Machaerirhynchus nigripectus | reverse complement strand
TGGCCAAACAGCTCACACCGGCCTGCCCGCCCGCCGCCTCCCGCCCGCCTCCCCTCCGTCGCCCCACGCGCTCCGCTCCCGGCGGCCCCGCTCCTCCCTGCCGCCCGCCGGCTTCCCAACCTGGCGGGCACAGCCAGCTCCGCTCTTTCCCCCTCACACCCTCCAGCTCCCTCCCCGCCTTCGCCCCCCCTTCCCTAAGACGACGTCCAATCCCGGGCCCTTTGTTTATGTAGGGACATTCTCACCCTGGGCCTGACAAAACACCCTCCTTCCCTTCGCATCTTCCGTGAGCTGAAGGACTCGCAACTTTAAGCATTCATGACATTTTGTGTCATGCTCAATATTCATACACGTTTGTTCTCTGAACATTTACAAAAATATCCCTAGCTGGTAAAATTAAAAGCATGCAGTGCCTGATCACCTGAGGGCTAAATCTGAGGTAGGACAAAGCATTCTTTGCCTCAGTTGAGTTTGCTTTTCTCACAGTGTTTGGGCTCCTAGCCCCAGCTGGGTTAACAACACGTCAAATCTTGGCATGCACAGAAAATAGAATCAGGATGCCTCCTCGTCCTGAATCTCAGGTTATTCACTTTCAGCGGCTGTGGTTGTCATTCCTTGCTGCATCTTTGGTGTTGGTATTCCTTTTGCTCAGGATGACTTAAATGAGCTGTGGAAGAGTATTCTCCCTTCTGCAGATGTGCTGTAATCTTATGGTAAATCTTAGACTTGTCTTCTGGGCAAAATGGCAAGCCTTTGGTTTCAGAATGACCCTCTGTTTAAACAATATACAGTTGAACCAGATAAATAGGTCCTGTGGGTTTTCTCAGTGCAGGAAGATGTTGTAATATTTCCAGTAAGCATGCTGGCAGAATTGCTTATTAAAATTAGGGAGAACAAAATGATGAGTTATAACAGATGCACTCTTAATTAATGCAATGACCTGCATTTAACTGATGCTGTTGAATTAAGCAGCATTTATGGCTGTTGGTACATCAGACATTAAAAGTCAATATTTATCCAAATTTGGCAGATTGAAGCATTTGAAACACAGAATGGAGCTGCAGAAATACCTTTGGGTGACACCAATATGTACATTTTTAATGGTGACCTCCATAGCCTTTTTAATTGATTCTGTATTTAATAATTTTTTCCTACAAAATGGTATGTTATTTTTCATTCCCTAGAAAGCACACATACTTTTCTCTCTTTGTGGCATACAGAACTAGTTAAGAATGGTTTTGTTTATATTTTGTACAGGCAAAAGTCAGAAAAATAAAAATAGAAATATTGAGAAATATATAAACCCAGACATATTTAGAAATATCTATACTTGGAGTATAATCCATCCCTCATTTTAAAAGCTTTATTACCAAAAACATCCCTCAGTGAATTCAGTGAAGCTACACCTCTGGAACTTTAGTTACCCTCCCAAGAATAACTAAAAGATCCTGTTTCTCTTCTATTATATGTTTTTCCTCCCCATATTGCCAATTTATTTTTCCCTAGAGAAATGAAATTGCTGGTTTGGAGACCAAGCTACATTTTCAGCCATGGCCCAAAAGACACAGCAGCCACTGCATCTCCATCTCCTCCCCCCGACACCTCTGTCGCACGCATATCACTCCCTGCATGCTCCTGATCCAAATGACTGGCTGACATATATGTATATATATATAAATATATATATATAATGTGTGTATGTATGTATATGTATATATACACTGTCTTTCAGTACTTCCTTAGTTAGGAAGTGTTCCCTGTCTTTCTTCACTCTGACTTTTTTCTGTAAAGAATGCAGACTCCATTTTCAAGGCCTCTTTATAATTTCAATGCAAATTTTATGTCCCGCTTCGTGTTATTCAGGGGAAAAACCTCTGAACTCACTACAGAAGTTTTCCTGTAATATATTCTTCATAGCTGCCCTTATGGACCAAGAACTTTCTCTGGTACAGATGGCTTGGGACTTGATAAGATTTCGTGGTTCCAGAGTTGCTACTTCCCATTAGCTATTTTCAACATTGTGTTTGTTTCCTTCTGTGTTTGGATTCCTTTACAGCACTGATAAGTTTCCCTCTATTCTTGTTCAATTTAATAGCTTTTAACCTGTCTGTTTTATTTATGTCTGCTTAAGTGCTTATTTAATCTTTTCCCTTATAACTATAGTGACCTTCCACAGGTTAGTATAATCCTAGAAGGTATGTGGGGAATTTAAAGATTTAAAAGTCGTTTGACTTCATAAATAATTTTTATTTTCTCATTTTGTGCTGTATTTTTAAACCAGAAATGTTTCATTTTCTGTTTGATCAACAATTGTTTTTCACACATATTCCTTTCATGTGTATAGTACTAAGCTAACTGAGACATTTTGGATTCTAAACAACTTTTTTCTTTTTTTTTACAGTTTGGTTGGTGAGAACTGCAAAGGATCTTGATCTGACATGGGAAATACACAGCATATTTATTCTTTGGTGTGGTCTACAACTAGAATTTTATGCCATTAAAAATACTTCAGTTGACTATGCGGTTTTTGTTTTGATTTTTAAAACTGAAATAGTTATATTCTGCAGATAGCATTTATCCAGCGATATCACTGTAAAGCACACTGATATTGATATAGCTGCATCTTTCCTCCACTGTGAGTGCCTGACTTCTATTGAATGCAGTACTTAAACTAACAGACTAACCTTTTAATGTCCCCTGGCAATTACAGAGCCATTAATTCAGCAAGATGTTGAAGCCTATACCTACTTTTAATCTACAGATTTAATGACTACATTCTACTTCTGATGTGGCCACACTTCAGGAATGACTGTAATCCATGTCTTTTGTCTCACACTGAGACAAAACACAAACAACTGGTGCCCATCTCCTTCACAGCAAGGACCATATCTTTGTCATCGCCACTACAGAAAATGTTCTGCTTTGCAGCCCTGAACACAGAGTTTGTCTTGATCTGTGAACACATCTGGCAGGAGTGCCTGCAGAGCACGAAAGGCTGTAGCACAGCCCCAGAGCCAAAGGAGGCTTGAGAGATGGTACAGTCAGTCATATATCCCAACCTCATTCCTGCCCTGAGACACAATCCACAGAGTTACATAAATCAAAAAAGAGGAAACCTGAGAGATCTGGAGGCCCTGATTAGTGATTATATGAATTATTCCTGTTTGTAAATTGACATATCTGCACTGAATGAACAAAGTGATCATTTGTGTCAGGTTACACACATCTCTTCCTCTCTTAGGCCCTGAGTAAGCAGTCAAGCTCTGCGGCCAGGAGCTGGCTCAATACCCTCCTGGGAGATTGGTGTCCCAAGACTTCTGACTGTCCAAGGGATGCCATATGTTTCTGATTCAGGTACAGTTCCACAAACTGCNTGTGGCATACAGAACTAGTTAAGAATGGTTTTGTTTATATTTTGTACAGGCAAAAGTCAGAAAAATAAAAATAGAAATATTGAGAAATATATAAACCCAGACATATTTAGAAATATCTATACTTGGAGTATAATCCATCCCTCATTTTAAAAGCTTTATTACCAAAAACATCCCTCAGTGAATTCAGTGAAGCTACACCTCTGGAACTTTAGTTACCCTCCCAAGAATAACTAAAAGATCCTGTTTCTCTTCTATTATATGTTTTTCCTCCCCATATTGCCAATTTATTTTTCCCTAGAGAAATGAAATTGCTGGTTTGGAGACCAAGCTACATTTTCAGCCATGGCCCAAAAGACACAGCAGCCACTGCATCTCCATCTCCTCCCCCCGACACCTCTGTCGCACGCATATCACTCCCTGCATGCTCCTGATCNGAACTTTCTCTGGTACAGATGGCTTGGGACTTGATAAGATTTCGTGGTTCCAGAGTTGCTACTTCCCATTAGCTATTTTCAACATTGTGTTTGTTTCCTTCTGTGTTTGGATTCCTTTACAGCACTGATAAGTTTCCCTCTATTCTTGTTCAATTTAATAGCTTTTAACCTGTCTGTTTTATTTATGTCTGCTTAAGTGCTTATTTAATCTTTTCCCTTATAACTATAGTGACCTTCCACAGGTTAGTATAATCCTAGAAGGTATGTGGGGAATTTAAAGATTTAAAAGTCGTTTGACTTCATAAATAATTTTTATTTTCTCATTATGTGCTGTATTTTTAAACCAGAAATGTTTCATTTTCTGTTTGATCAACAATTGTTTTTCACACATATTCCTTTCATGTGTATAGTACTAAGCGAACTGAGACATTTTGGATTCTAAACAACTTTTTTCTTTTTTTTTACAGTTTGGTTGGTGAGAACTGCAAAGGATCTTGATCTGACATGGGAAATACACAGCATATTTATTCTTTGGTGTGGTCTACAACTAGAATTTTATGCCATTAAAAATACTTCAGTTGGCTATGCGGTTTTTGTTTTGATTTTTAAAACTGAAATAGTTATATTCTGCAGATAGCATTTATCCAGCGATATCACTGTAAAGCACACTGATATTGATATAGCTGCATCTTTCCTCCACTGTGAGTGCCTGACTTCTATTGAATGCAGTACTTAAACTAACAGACTAACCTTTTAATGTCCCCTGGCAATTACAGAGCCATTAATTCAGCAAGATGTTGAAGCCTATACCTACTTTTAATCTACAGATTTAATGACTACATTCTACTTCTGATGTGGCCACACTTCAGGAATGACTGTAATCCATGTCTTTTGTCTCACACTGAGACAAAACACAAACAACTGGTGCCCATCTCCTTCACAGCAAGGACCATATCTTTGTCATCGCCACTACAGAAAATGTTCTGCTTTGCAGCCCTGAACACAGAGTTTGTCTTGATCTGTGAACACATCTGGCAGGAGTGCCTGCAGAGCACGAAAGGCTGTAGCACAGCCCCAGAGCCAAAGGAGGCTTGAGAGATGGTACAGTCAGTCATATATCCCAACCTCATTCCTGCCCTGAGACACAATCCACAGAGTTACATAAATCAAAAAAGAGGAAACCTGAGAGATCTGGAGGCCCTGATTAGTGATTATATGAATTATTCCTGTTTGTAAATTGACATATCTGCACTGAATGAACAAAGTGATCATTTGTGTCAGGTTACACACATCTCTTCCTCTCTTAGGCCCTGAGTAAGCAGTCAAGCTCTGCGGCCAGGAGCTGGCTCAATACCCTCCTGGGAGATTGGTGTCCCAAGACTTCTGACTGTCCAAGGGATGCCATATGTTTCTGATTCAGGTACAGTTCCACAAACTGCTTTCACTGCCTTACAAACACCCCTAACAGCCTTTTGTTTCTGCATGGTTCCTGCCTCTCAACTAACCTGCATTGTCTTGTTCTAGTCCTAACTCACGTTTATCCACAACTTTCGGTGAAAGCTCTTTGATCTCCTGACCTTGCTCTTGATTTGCTCTTTGGTTTGAGGTAGCCCTCATTTCTCAGTTTTCCTGGGTGTGTTTCTACCTGGAGCTTTGGGCTGGTCTGTCCTTGGTGACTGACTCCTGGTCTTGAGTTTCTTCATTCTCAGTGGCTGGACCTGCCCCAGCTACACTCACTTAGCACAAGTATTCCACTTGTGGCTCCTTAATAACTTCCGTTCAAAGCCACCTTTCTGAATGGGAATTATAAAACATGATATCCCACTGTTGACGCAGAACATTTGGCACATAGCTTATCTGCATGATAATTCAGCCGCCAGTGGGGTAGGTTGTATGGGCAGTGTTGGGTCGTGGCTTAGGAGAAGATGCAAGAATGCAGGAGAGTGTCGCGTCCCTTTAAGATTAATCACACTTGTCAAGATCTTCAATGGCTTGTACTGTTTTCACAGACAATTAGGCACCTAGATGCCTTTGGACATAGTGCACCTGTTTTTTAATTTGGAGTCCTTTCTAACATTGTGGATTCCAGCCAGGAAAGCACTCTAAGCAGCGGTAATTTTGATCCTGTTTTTTTCAGTACTTTATCTTTGCTATGTGAAAAACAACTCTAAAATATGTCTCTACCTAGACAGGGCAACATCCCATCCCAGAACATGAGTAAATACTTCATACAACTTCCAGTAAAGAACTTCATTAACATGGATAAATGTATTCCTGGCAAAAATGCCATCTCTATATTTCATAGTTGTCATGAATGAAACATTCTTAGTACTGCCTGATTCTGGCTTCAAATATAAATTACTCTGCACACACCTTAGAAGGAAAAGAAAGTGCTATCACCTTTCTCTACCTTTAGTTTCTTTCACTTCATTCCCAGGAAAATTTCGTTTGAGCTATCCAGATGCCCTGAGCCCATCAGTGTGCTCCAGGCACTCGGGCTTTAGATAGTTGAAAGTTGTTTCTCCTCTGTGCATTCTCTTGGAGGAAATAATTGCTCCTCACACATCTACCTTTGAAAAGTCTCCAGAAGGCTCACAAATCCAGTTTACCAGATTAAATAAGGTTAGTCAACACAGGGCCTAAAGTAAATTTCTCCTTGATTGAAATTTTTTTCTACCCTGGGGATGATTCCTACTTAGACTGGTGAAGGCTTACTATCAAATGTTGCTGTACTGTTTTTCAGGAGATCATCATAAGAAAAGGGATAACTAGTGAAGAACAGAAAAAAAAGCAAGAGGGAGGGAGAAGGGTATGAAATGTTAATGCCCTTTTGAGACAAAATGGGTCTCTAAATATTCACTGGTCCTCTCAGAATATGGTAGTCCAAAGTGCCTCTCAACACTAACTTTAAAGCTGTGGTTCATTTAGTCATGAACACTTTACAAAACCTTTCAATTATCCGAAATATTTTGAGGAACCTGAGCTACCCAGAACCCTTCAAAAACTGCTCATCTAGAATGAAAGCAGTGATCTCATACACCAAAGCATCACACACATCCTATATTTTTCTGTTTCATATTCTCTATGGCCGGTCTAGATTTTTGCTTAGAAAAACTTTCAGTAAAAAGTAAAAGAAAAAAATGCTGTTAACCTCTCTGACATCTGTCATTCCCCTTCTCTACATTAACCTTAGACACTCTTTTACCCTGTTTTGATTATGTTTTACTGGTTTTAGAGCATATGATCCTGCTGAAATCTGGGACGAAATGAATGAATGAGGACACCATCTAATCTTTACTCCATCTCTATTTTTTCTGGTTGGATTGCAGTATTATCTAGACAAAGAAGAGCGATGAGTAGCAGAGAACAGAAGTCCATTTGAGGTGAGTTCTCTTCCTTCTTCACTGTCATGGCGGGTTCTGGGGACATCTGGATCTCTAGGGAACATCACTAAATAGGACCAGATAACCTCAAAACATTAGAGACAGACCAGCCCTGTCATGTATGATTCACTTGCTGTATAACGCCTAATAAAGGCAATATGTGTGGAACCAAGAAGACAGCCAATATAGCTTCTTCCAAGAACTGTGAGTAATTAACGGGGCCTCTGGTTAATTTCTTTCATGAAAACGTGTTGAGTGAGATTCTTACAAGTGGTACTTTTGTGTGATGTCTCCCTCTACTCGCAAACAGCACAAGTTCATGCAACTTGAAAGGGAGAAAAAGTAAAATTCAAAGTTTCAGAATTTGGGGGGAGTTTGTCTCTAGCTGCATCAGCTAGTGTATCCTTGCTCCACTTTTATTTCCTTATTTCCTCGTGGTTTTCCTCTCAAAATCTGGTTTATAACCCAGCTATAATTACTGTATCCTTGTTTAACATGCCCCAGCTTCTTGCTTTAGCTTCTTGCTTTTTGAAGTGTTTCAGATCTGTAGTGTTTCAGAGAAAAAATCATTCAGAACTCCCTGAGATTAAAGAAGCCTAGTTAGTTGCATCATGTTGCAGAGGAGAAGGAATTCACAAAAAGCTCCATATTGTCCTTGTTTGTGGATCTCATGTCACAGCAGCTATGAAGAAGAGGAAAGGATGATCCTCAGCCTGCTGTCATTGTTACACTTTATAAGGAATGCTCCATCTCTTTTGCTCTGTGTACTTCAAGCTTTCGCCTGGTACTGCTCTTGAAGTAGCCCATCACTGTCCATTACTGAGGACATGTCTTCTTCAAATGTAACAAGCACTTTCTTCCTCACTACAACAGAGCGAGCAGGTTGTAAATGTTCGAGTTGCCCAAAGCAAACAGAGCCTACCCCCACCCCAAGCAGCAGAAGATGCTCCAAGCAAACAAATAAAATGATGGGTGGTTCCTTCTGACAGTGGGGCAGATTTTAAGTGACAAGAATCCTGCCAGGGATATGTTGAGGATGGAGTACATATGATAACAATTTAATATGTGCATCACACATGGCAAAAGTTAATATCCCTTGTTATATTAATATCACATGGCACAATTGAATTTGATATTTTAATTAAACCTAAATATATCTCACTGATAGTGATTGGCACTGAATGTTTTGGGAAATACACAAGCATTTAACTGAAACCATCAGTTCAAACAAAAGGACAGTATCCTCCTCAATATTTTAAATGTATCATGAACATGTCAGCTAACTGTTAGGAAGAAATAATACTAAGCTGCTTCTGAATTAGGTGATGAGGTGACAGAGCACAGGATATCTTATAATGTAACATTTGCCACATATGGCTGTCTCTGCAAGCCCTTGAAAACATAACGCCTGGTCTAGATCCCTTTATGTTCATCATCTTTGCTGGCAACGCGGAGAGCGGGATTGAATGTACCCTCAGCAATTTCACTGATGCACCAAGCTGAGTGGTGTCACTGAGTGGCAGTCGACATGCTGGAGGGAAGGGATGCTATCCAGAGGGACCTTGACACACTTGAGAGATGGGCTGATGCAAAACTCATTAAGTTCAACAAAGCAAAGTGCAAGGTCCTACACCTGGGTCAGGGCAATCCCAGGCATACCTCCAGGCTGGGCAGAAAAGTGATTGAGAGCAGCCCCGTGGAGAAGGACTTGGGGGTGATGGTTGATGAAAAATTCAACGTAAGCCAGCAATGTGCACTCGCAACCCAGAAAGATTCTCCAGTGGAATCCTGGGTCACATCATAAGGAGTGTGGTCAGCAGGTTGATGGAGGTGATTTTCCCCTTCGACTTTGCTTTTGTGACACCCCATCTGGAGTATTGTGTTCAGTTCTGGTGTCCCCAGCATAAGGACGTGGAATGGTTGGATCAAGTCCAGAGAAGAGCCATGAAGTTGTTAAGNGTGGGGACAACACGCTGGAGGGAGGGGATGCCATCCAGAGGGATGATAGGCTTCAGAAGTGGGGCCAAGCAAACCTCATGGAATTAAACAAGGCCAAGTGCAAGGTCCTACACCTGGGTCAGGGCAATCCCAGGCATACCTCCAGGCTGGGCAGAAAAGTGATTGAGAGCAGCCCCGTGGAGAAGGACTTGGGGGTGATGGTTGATGAAAAATTCAACGTAAGCCAGCAATGTGCACTCGCAACCCAGAAAGATTCTCCAGTGGAATCCTGGGTCACATCATAAGGAGTGTGGTCAGCAGGTTGATGGAGGTGATTTTCCCCTTCGACTTTGCTTTTGTGACACCCCATCTGGAGTATTGTGTTCAGTTCTGGTGTCCCCAGCATAAGGACGTGGAATGGTTGGATCAAGTCCAGAGAAGAGCCATGANACCCCATCTGGAGTATTGTGTTCAGTTCTGGTGTCCCCAGCATAAGGACATGGAATGGTTGGATCAAGTCCAGAGAAGAGCCATGAAGTTGTTAAGAGGACTGGAACACCTTCCTTACAAAGGTAGATGAGAGAGTTGGGGCTGTTCAGCCTGGAGAGGAGAGGGTTGTGTGAAGACCTCACAGCAGCCTTCCAGTGTCTTCTTGAAGGGGGCCTACAGGGAAACTGGAGGGGAACTCTTCATCAGGAACTGTAGTGATAGGACAAGGAGTAATGGTTACAAACAAAAAGAGGGGAAAATTAGGTTAGGTATTAGGAAGAAATTCTTTATACAGCGGGTGGTAAGATACTGGAACAGGTTGCCCAGGAAGGCTGTGGATGCCCCAGTGCTGGCAAGTGTTCAGGATGAGGTTGGACAAGACCTTGGGCAACCTGGTCTAGTGAAAGCTGTCCCTGCCCATGGCATGTGAGGTTGGGACTAGATGATATTTAGGGTCCCTTCCAACTCTTCGCATTTTATGATTCTAAGTAATTTTCTTAAGAGGCTTTTTTAATAATTGGAAATAAATAGATGTGGTCAGAGACCATGAAAACTGAGTAACAACAAAAAATTTGTATCACTACCAAAGCATTCACTTGTGTTGCATGAAACAGAATGGGACTGAGATTTGGCCAGAACAAGTAGAATCTTTTATTTGCTGAGAATCTAGGAATATTTGCACATATTTTTAAGTGAAATCTACGAGTTTGAACAGCACCAGATTGTTTTTATTGCACAATTTGACCATGAATTGAATTATTTTTGCCAAGTTTNATTAGGTTAGGTATCAGGAAGAAATTCTTTATACAGCGGGTGGTAAGATACTGGAACAGGTTGCCCAGGAAGGCTGTGGATGCCCCAATGCTGGCAAGTGTTCAGGATGAGGTTGGACAAGACCTTGGGCAACCTGGTCTAGTGAAAGCTGTCCCTGCCCATGGCATGTGAGGTTGGGACTAGATGATATTTAGGGTCCCTTCCAACTCTTCGCATTTTATGATTCTAAGTAATTTTCTTAAGAGGCTTTTTTAATAATTGGAAATAAATAGATGTGGTCAGAGACCATGAAAACTGAGTAACAACAAAAAATTTGTATCACTACCAAAGCATTCACTTGTGTTGCATGAAACAGAATGGGACTGAGATTTGGCCAGAACAAGTAGAATCTTTTATTTGCTGAGAATCTAGGAATATTTGCACATATTTTTAAGTGAAATCTACGAGTTTGAACAGCACCAGATTGTTTTTATTGCACAATTTGACCATGAATTGAATTATTTTTGCCAAGTTTTGTTAATTTACCTGGGCAGTTTTATACAATTTATACACAGTTAATAAATACTTAATTCATCAACTCTATGTAAATGATGGAATTCTTTCCTTCTCTTCGCTCCTAATGTCACACAGTAATGTCTGCCCATTTCTGACTAAATTATCCAGGTAAACTTTGAGATATATACATGTACTAACTAGTATAATGCACTGTTTCTTAATTCCTTCAGTTTCTTCTTTATTTTTTGTTAGTTATTGAGAAATCTTTTTCAGCTGTGAGTGGATTCACTATGAAGTCTTCTTTTAAAAAAAAAATGATCCCAAATACCGTGTGTTACACAATAAAAATTATGTATGTAAAGAGAGAATATTTAAAGACAGTGAATTTAAGAAAAAATTAAATAAAGATTTTCCTCTTCTTGAAGAAGCTAGGTATTTCTTGGATTTGAGCTATGACCTTTGCCACAAAGGTACAATGTCAGGTTCAAATTGATACAGGAGCAGAACTACCAAAAAAAAAAAATCTCAAGAGCGTATCTGGCATCTGAAGAGTTCTGTCACAAATTCTAGGAGCAAGATGTGCCATCTTCCCGGTCCAGCCAGGGGAATCCTGACTTCCATGAAGACCACTTGCTGCTAACCCAGCTCACCTTCTGCGAGGCTGAGCTGGAATCTAAAGTACTGCAGATGGCTGTCCATTCTCAAAAATCAACTACCTTTTATGAAAACTCAAGAAAACTATTGAGGGAGTTTGTGGTCTATTGCGGTCTACAGCAGTCCACAGCTTCCTTGCAAGGGGAGGCTGAGGGGCAGGCACCAATCTCTTCTCTCTGGTGACCAGGGAAAGAACACAAGCATGAAGCTGTGTCAGGGGAGGTTTGGATTAAATATTAGAAAAAGGTTTTTTATACATAGGGTGGTTGGGCACTGGAACAGGCTACCCAGGGAAGTGGTCATGGCACCAAGCCTGAGAGAGCTCAAGTATTTGGACAATGCTCTTGGACACATTGTGTGACTCTTGGGGTGTCCTGTGCAGGACCGGGAGTTGAACTCAGTGACACTTGTGAGTGCTTTCCAACTCAGGATATTCTGTGGTCCTATTTATTTTCTTAGTGATGGACTGGGATTATTATGAGAATAATAAACATCAAAGGGTAGGGTGCTTCAGGTAGCTATACCTAACACTGGGTAATTATTCAATTTGATAGTAATACTTGATAATGAGATGTCTTACTCTTCACATAAATGCTTATCCATTTTGATACCAATCATAGATAAAATATGCTATATATTTTAATTTATGTTAAATTATGCAGGGACCAGAAGGGGGTCATCCATAGAGAACACTGAGCAGTTCAAGCAGTGTGTGTATGTTTATTATTCTGCAGGGTCTGCGGTTGTCATGACTGCTTGACACTGCATGTGGAAAAGCATTGTACTTTCTCTAAATGATGTATTTGATTACAACCAAGTATTTATGAAGCTTCCAGATGCAAAGTACTTAAGGATCTTCGGCAAGTTAAAAATGGCAGTACTGCTGTGCATACTTAGCTCTCTTCCTGCTGTGCTATTTAAGATCTGAATAATCCACTTTTCTATAAATGATGGTTAGCCAAGGTAGGAATAAGGAGAAATTCACATGCTAATGAAACAAGACTAGGCCATTTAAATCCCTCTAGAAACTAGAAGGCAATGTACCCCGTAGTTATTTTTGTTCTGGTTCTAGATCTGTACTTTCATTTAACAACCTCATGAATCTTTTAGTTGAGAAGGGAGGCGTATGTTGCTCCTAGCAAGCCAACTTACATAATTAGAAGTAAACAAACAAACTTCTGAATATAAAAGCATGCCTACAGGTCTGCTTTCAATAGCATCACTGTCTGCTTAAATGTTATATAAGAGGACAGGCTTAGTGCTATTCCCTCTAACCATGAAGAAATTCAGAAAGATTCAGAGATAAAGGTTCGAACTTCTGCTGCTCCTCAAGTGCTGTGGGTACACATAGTGAAAATATTGCTTCATGTCATGAGGTATTATATGCTTCATTCAGGTGCCCTGGACATAGGCAGTAGGAAAATGGACTTCAGATGAGCAAAAGTCCAGTGTAGCTGCAGCAAGGGGACTTGCACATATGCCTTCTAAGTTTCACAATTTACATACTTTGCTAAATCTAGGGCCTGTGGGAGTGGAATAATCTGGAATTGGAGTGGTCAGGATGGGAAGAAAACAGACATAAGGAAAAGTCGAAGAAAGTTCTGGTGGCAGAAGGGTTTGACAACTACAAAGTTACATACAAAGAGATGGAGAAGCAATAGGTAAAAGGCACAGCATAGCACCTAGAAAAATGATGTGTAAAATAGAAGGGGACATCACAAGTCTCTGATGTAGCAGTCCACTTTCCTCTGAAAGTTCATTGCACTGGTACTCAGTACCAGAGTACTCGGAGAGTATTTTAAGGACCTCAAATAATTTCAGTTTTGCTTATGCACTTTATCATATTCTGATTGAGTAATGAAATTTTACTGAAGTGAACATCTCTGGGTGGGGCACATGTACAAGTATTTGTGCTTGATGTGTTAGACAACTCATCCACTCAGGTAACATAAACAATACCAGGTAACCATTGCAATAAGAATGTCAATTATAGAAAATATGAATGGTCTGAAGTATATTCTTTTACTGAAATAGAGCTGAGTGCCTCTAAATACTGATCAAACCTGAAGAGTTTATGATTTGCAAGTGGAATTTGAATAAGTATGGAAAGAAAGAGTCCTAGAGCAAATTGTTATCTATAGTTGTTCTTTGAAGCATGATTTTTTCCCCAACCCTTTGATCATATGTCTAAGTTTGGATCATAACTCACATCTCTACTACACACACACGCACACAAACACAAACAAAAAACCCTACAAAAAAACCCAAAACCACCCCCCCAAAAAACCCAAAACAAACAAACAAAACAAACAAAAAACCCCCAACAAAGCAACAAAAAACCCCTATTTTTTACCTATAAGAATCAAAGACCATAGTTTAAAATAACCAAAGATCAAAGTTTGTCTAAAGCTTGGCTTTGGTTTTCCTTTGGCTATGAGACTATTGTACCAACTTCTAAGTGCATGCTCAAATAGAGAAGACATGAGACATAATGCTTGAAAGTAAGTACCTTACGTCACGTTGACTTATTGCTTATCAAGGCCCAAGAGGAATCTTAAAAATCTTGAAATTCTCAACTCAAATCCATAGTTCTATCTAAGCAAAGGATGATCTCTTTTACAAGATAAACTAGTGTAGATTCAACAGTTTGCAGTGATGGATAATCTAATAAATCCTTTCCTGCTTATGCAATTCTTATAACCTTTATTTTAATCTGAATATTTCAAAACACAGCTTTCTGATACTGGATCTTGTTATGCCTTTGTCTGCTGGATTAAAGAGTTCTCAAAGCATTCCTGAAGTGGTTTCCTGAATGCTTTCCAATTTTTCAAAATCCTTTTGAAGGTGTAGATGCTGGGGCTGGACACGGTATTCCAGCTGACAGTTAAGTTTCATTACCTTGAAATAAGGATTAACTGGGAAGTCAAAACTGCATAACTTGGTGTAGTGACATTTCACCTTTGGTGACCTGGCTTAAAATTTGTGTTTGGTCAGCAGAGGAAATTGTTTTTCTAATCTTATCCGAGCCCCTTCTGACGTTTTTCCATATCAAAAAAGAATTGCTTTCACTGGCATAATTTTCCTTCGTGACTAAGGACAGGCCTAGCTCTGGGCAGGCTGAATAACAGGTTTGAATGGCAAGGACACGCTGCCAGAGCTGTGTCCATCCTGGGCACAGGCTGTGGCTCCTGTGCTCCCAGGCACAAACACATTGGGAGCAAATACTGTGTGTACATGAGCTGCAGCCACCCACTTTCCCCTTCCCTGACCTCAGGCACAGCCAGTGCAGCCCCTAGCTGGATCCCTTCTCCCCTTTGCTTGGTGGTCCTGCCTGAACAACGGTGAAGGAAGCAATTTTCTTTACAGCCTTAGAATGAGTTGGTATTTCACAGCTGCAAAACTATATAAAGGCTTGAGGCTTACAAGCTGAGCAACAGAAAGCAACATAATTTTAAAACTCTTTTTTGCACTACAGAATATTGTCAAACAATATCCAGTGAAGAGGGTGAGATGTTACCAAAAGGTTTTTCTTCAATAAGTAAAAAAATTATGACCACATACCAAGTATTTAGTCTTGTGTCTTCCAGGCTATGAAGAGATAGCAAGGTAGGTCAAAAAGTTAGGAGAATGTAGTTGCTGCAAAGAATTACTATAGTCGTACTTTTATGGGGTTTGGATAGACTCATGAGTATTTAAATACATGTGCCTTAACATATGCATAGCTATATTCCAATACAAAGCATTTTGTTTGCCAAACCCCCATTTTTCACTACAAGATAAAGTTCCAGCATAGCTGTTGGGATTCATCTGACACAATTTTACCTTCTAAATTGTTAGTAATCTACTTTAAGTTAGTCACCTTGGTCCCCTTTTGTAAATGGCAGAAGGAAAAAGATACCCCTGGAGTTATTGGTACCATAGCCTCACACACAGCATCAGAAGAAATTATTTGCCCTATGCTTCTTTCTCTCCACTGAGTATCAAGAAAAGCTTGCAAAGTCTTTTGTATTTTATGTATTTTATTTGATTTTTAAGAAACTGAAGTTAGGTAGTTGTTGTAGATAACCCCACCCATGCAGATTAGAAATGTGTATGGATACTAATGGCTACAGTCAGTGTTTAATCAAAGCAACAAATAATCATAAAAGCCTTTGTAGCACATTTTTAATGCAGTGGTGCCCACTATTGTGGAGAAAATAGCATGAGGAATAGTTAGAAGATGTGTGAGAACCCTGAAAGAAAGTCCGTGCTAATTTCAAGAGCTATTGATGTACCTGATGTCTGTAAGATGTGATACTGAAATAGTATTCCAGCAGGATTGCCAAGGAAGAGGGAGATAGTATAATCAGAAAATTATTAGTGAAGAAGGTTCAATGAACCCTTTATTTTTTTCATCAAAACATCCTGTACTACTTAGGATAGCCTTACCAAACTCCTAACTGGGAAGTCACAGTATGACAGCTCTATCCAGATTAACGTGTTGGTAAGAAAAATTTGGTTGCTGAGAAATTCATGCCTTTTGGTTATAAATCAGACTGCCTGTGCCAGAGGGATAAGCTGGATGTTTCCACTGCTTTGCTGAAGGAAGAGTTGGCATGTGGGAAGTTGTCATAACCCTGGCTGAAGGAAGCCCAGCAGGGCTGTTTCCCTGTCCCCCGGAGGTCCCAGAAGCAGCCAGCCTGGACTGCTAATGCATTTCCTTGACTCTTTCTCTCCTGTATTCCTGCCCACTCTTCCTCTCCTGTCCATGATGAGAATGTCTGGCTCTTGCCCTGATCCACTTCCATTCCAGTCTTGGAATGGAAAAAATCAGCTTTGCTTGCACAACTGAGATCTCACAATCTGTCCCTCATTATTAAACCCTGGCAGTCCTGAAGTCTGCATGCACGACATGGGGAGGTAAGCATTTGACATGGGGAGCTCTCTAAAAGAGGCTGAAAGACTCTTTCAGACAGAAACAGTGGTTTTGTTTCAAATTGATGCACTCTACATTGAAATGTCAACTTTTTTTGCTGTCCTGTAATTTCCACTAATCAGTTTTAAAATCTCAAACAAATTATGTTTAGAGTCAAAATATCAATCAATTATTAATAATTATATTTATAGTCTCTTGTTCTGTTTTAATTAGTAATTTCATTGCTTTCTTTAAAAATATGACAAATACTGTAACAGAATATTTAAAGTAGATACATTAATGTTTCAAAGTTTCTAATTTTTTCTGAATCTGCTCAAAACTTCCTGGAGAGAATACAAGATTATTCTTCAAGCAGAAACATTCCTCAACGAAATTTTCTTTTAAAAGGCTCTTGATGAGACGTATTTGGATTTCTGAGCAGCTATTGCCTTAAATCATTTCATCACTGAGTTCTGTAAAAAGGAGCCTCATTTGGTGGAAAAGAAGTAACATCCAAGCAGCCTCATCTGGAAGAATATTAGCAGTAGCAGAGATCTACAAGGTTTTTATTTGGTTCGCAGAAGGCTTTCAAGGTTTGTAAAGTAGTAATGTTTCCTGCTTCAGAAGGATTAAAAGTAAAAATATAGCTTATAATTCAGCTTCAAGGAAGAGTATGAAAGAATTCCTTACTTTGTTGCCAAATATGATGTAGCAGGAGATAAAGGTTCTTAGGAGTTTAGTAGATACTGAGAGGGTGGTCAAACACTGGAATAGGCTTCCTAGAGAGGTGTTCAATGCCCGAACCCTTTCAGTGCTTAAGAGGAATTTGGACAATGCCTTTAACAACATGTGTTAAACCTGGTCAGCCCTCGGTCAGGCTGATGGACTAGATGATCATTGTGGGTCAATGATCCAACTCAAGTAGTCCTATTCTATTCTATTCTATTCTATTCTATTCTATTCTATTCTATTCTATTCTCTAAGCAAAAGAGTGCCTAAAACACCCTTGGACTTTCAGGGATTTCAACTGTTTTAGGTATTTGCAGATTTGGTATAATTAAAAAACAACAATGTAATGAACCTTATGTAAGTATGCTCACCATTCAAGTTGCTCTGTACTTTTTGAAGTACACATCTGTTATGTACTAGATTTTCAGAAACCATAACTGTTATCTTATTGTCACCTGCCATTTACAACAATAACCAAACTCCCCTGGTTGGAAACAATACTAGGGCAATGCTGATCACATCGGGGAATACTAGCTGTGCTCTGAAAACATTGATTGATAGTATACTGCACACCAAGAAGGAATATTTCGTGATTTCCCCATGTATTATGAGTACGTACTTAGTTGAGCAGAGGATGGGAGTTTAGATGCACGCATGGACAAGTGCAAAAGGTGTGCTAACAGAGTGAAAGAGAAAAAGGGTTTATTGCTTAAACTCTTTGGAGGTTGTCAGCACCACCAGATATTTATGATCTGCCTTAGAAGCCTAAAGTTAGAACCTGTGTTCCTGTGTAGTCACAGCACAAGGACCCTCTGCATAGTTGAAATTTGTTATTTACCCATCCGCATTGGGTGCTGGAAGACAAAGAAAGGAATCAGTCTGTCAAGTACTTAACTTTAGTTCTCCTGTGTACAGCGTGGAAAGTCCATGTGTCATCAATCCTTTGAGTAAACTCAAGTTACAAATAGGAGGAGCACACCAACATTAACAGGGCTCTTTCACTCCAGAACCAGACAGGCTTGGTTTTCAGCTTTATAGACTTATTTAAGAAAAAAACTCAAACAACACACCAAACCTGTATAGTTAAAGGATGTGTTTCCATCACAAGACTAATAAAATCTACAGTTTTGGCTTCACTCCATCTAGTGGCAACCAGGCAGAAATCCTCTCTCCTCCTTCACACAGAAGGAGCAGTGCGCGAGCTATGGCTAGAAGTTAGTTTTGGTTGTGTGTGGCAGGTTATGGGCTTGTTTATAGTCACTGAAGTCCAGGAGTCGTCGATTAATGGGCTTTGATATGTTCACCACTGACAGGACATGGTTCCCATTGCACCACTACCCCCCTTGGTGCAGGAGCCACGGAATGGGAACTGCTCAAGACGACACAGGAGGAGAAATTTCCCCATGTAGGTGGAAGCAAAGACCTGCTGAATGCCTGTAAATAAGGGGTGCTGTGGTAGAAAGTTCTGAGAAAAAATGCATTTGTAACTACTGATAAAGGTTTCTTAAGCAATGGAAAGGCAGCAGAGAAGAGGCAGTTTCATTCATCAGCAAATGTATCCTAGAGTCCTCGGTAAAAAATCTTGGCTCAAGTCTTCTTTTTCTGCTGTGCTGGAAGCAGACTAGTTCTTAAAAAGTCTTGTAGGTATTAATGTGTCAGTCCTTGCTTGAAATTGTTTTTCTCTGATGCTTTGTCTGAGCTTGTAATGCTTGGGTTTCCATGTGAGTTTCTAAAGAGAACAAAAATCACAGGAGGGTAAGGCACATCTGTGTCTGGCTCCAGGTCCATGCTCAGAAGCAAAGGATTCTCTCTGAGCATATCAGTTCTCACATGAACCTGCCCTAGTGCTAGGTTGGATTTTATACTGGAGTTAGTTACATTGAATGGTCTGTGCAAAAGCTATCCAAATCCAACACCTGAATTTTAGGAGTGTTCAAATACCATTGAGATCTGTAAGCTTTAATTAAAGTATAAAAATTAATCATATATGTATGGACACACACACAGAGACACACAGACTACATATTTTACTACCTGTGTATATACAGTTACATATACATAATGTAACTGCTTCTTACAGAACTTAGCAAAGAATCTGGGTCTAATTCTCCTGTATTTTGTATAATGGACAGTTAAAAAAGAAATCCTTTTGAGATTCTGTGTGAAGGCAGATAGAGAAAGTAATTTTATATGGCCTCTCTATCAATCAGGGTAAGAAAAGAAACAAATACAGTGAGATAATTTTTATGAAGCATAACTGAATCATGCCTCTGTTTTCATTCAAATCATATAGCAATTAGTAAGTGATGATCTGGTTTAGAAGAGGGAACATACTGTTTTTGTACACTGTGCTTTGTGTACTGTTCGGGCTAAATTAAGACAAATAACTAAGACAATATTTTGCTTTGATATCAGTAAATATTGGCATCAAGAAACCATTGCCCCATTATTTTTAATGGGAAGAATTCAGTCTAAACCTTTTTTTCATCAAGTTGAGGAGGTGATGTCATATGGTAAAGGCTGGATATTCCAAATAAATCACTAACAAGTCATTTTGGCCGAGCAATATGTGTATCAGATATGCAATTGAACATGTCTGGAAGAAAATGCATTATTGTCATAAGACTTAGGAGTCAGAGCCTGATGAGTTTGTATATCTTGCAAACAGTTACACAAGTAACCAGACATTTCCTGCACAACTCAACATTTTTAAGGGAATGTCCTAGACTTTATAGCAAATAACCTTGGATTACACAGTCAGACCCTGATTCAGCACCCACTGCTGAGTGTTTCACTCTCTTCCTGTAGACCCTCGCACGACAGGCTTGTCAAATGTGCGTTGTAAAATCCATTGCAAAATCCGAAGGGCACCAGGGACTGAGCTTTCGGCATTAGTGTGTTGCAGAGCTGTGCTCCCCACGACATGGCAGCAGCTAATAATGACAGGCCACCTTCTCTACTTCTGTTAGTATCTGATCCTGAGTGTCCCGAATGATTTAGAGCCCAGGGAACTGACCCACCCTCTCAGCACCCAGAAACTTCTCCAGTGCCCTGTGCCTGTTCCACTCATTGCAGATGCCTGCCCCATGTGGGGATTGCTCCAGCTCCATACTCGTGGCCATCAGCAGTGCAAGGCAGATACTGTTTTCTCCACTGCTGTGCTTCAGTCTACACATGGGAAGCCACGGATGTGTTGGTGTCTGGCTGTGGGTGTCTGGCTCCAAGGCAAATGTCCTGGAGGATGAGTTAAGCTCCCCACGGGGAGTGAACAGTAGATTTAACTGCTTCATAGGCAGTGTGTGATATCCAATGGTTATGAGGGCATTTACTAAAGCTCATGCTAATTTGATCTGCCACAAATCCTAAAAGGTTTTATCAGCAGGAGAAATCCAAAAATAAGCTCATTACTCTTTCTCACCAATTGACCATGATCTTTTTCACTAATTTCACTACCTAACTTTATGAATTGACAGAAAACAAAGTATCAGTGGGCAAATTGGACTTCTTCCTGATGACAACATAACAGAGCTCCCTCCAGAAGAGGAGCTATGCCAGTATAAGCTAGGTTTATATAAGACTCTATTTTTGCAGAAGGGTTACTGAAGACTCACCCTGCAGAAAATCAGAGCAGATGTGTAAAGTCTATGTGGAAATAGGAACCTTCCTTTCTGATCAATCTGCATTGATACCTCAGGCATGGATTGGACCCCAGGAAGGGCATTTCTCATGCTATAAAGTCTGGAGGTGGGTGAATATTTTTATAATCAAAGTGAGGCTGGGGCAAAAAAAAAAAAAAAAGAATAAAAAGAAAAATCTGGCATGTCTCCAGGAAGTTCTGTTTTTCATTTCACCTGAACTGTTTAGAATTTTTACAACTGAAAATTGCTTCTTTCCATCTGTGAAGCATTTGCGTCTTGGAAAAGATGCACAAAGCCAAGACATGAAAGACATTTGAAATAAATAAATAAACTAAGGCATTCTTTGGAGAATCCATGCTGTTTCCCTACTGCTCCCCATTTTCTTATGAAGACCTCTCCACAGATGGAGGGCAGCCGTGGTGTCCTCAGCAGTAATGAGTGAGGGAAAATAATTTCAGTAAGTAAATTACAGTAGCTCATATGCCTGCAGTCTTAATAGATTCTGTTTCTAAAGCATAGACCACAAACTAGTTTAGTGAGGGGAGAGCACCTTTCATATATGTGCATTCAAAAATGTTACAATTTCCGAAGGGTAGTTACCTGATAGAGTCATCAGTGGGCAGTACTGCCTGATATAAACATTTTGTGCAAGAATGGCATGGAGGATGTCAAGTTAGGCTGCTGCACGCTCTTCAGAGACAATTCAGGGCTGTGCTCCTGTTGGCATTATGGTAGCTGAAGATTGTTTTGTATAGCTCAGTAGAGACAGATAAAACAAGCCATTTCTCTGGTCTCTCTATAACCTCCCAAAGTTTGTAAGTAGCCAATAACAAAAATAAAACTGCAGTGGCGGCTATTGCCAGGTTCAGAACTCCTCCTGCTCCTCTATGACTACATCCCTCTTTAAATGGTGTCACAAAGAGTATTACCTAGAATTTCTGAACAGAAACTATGCCAGGAAATTGAGGAATTTTCCTCTGCCCTTTTATCTGAAATTATTGCAGTAAAGTAGAGAGAAGGATCTCCAAGCAAGGACAACACCAAGGGCAGATACTCGCTCAGAAAGAATTGAAGCCTTTCCATTGACTTCGGCCAAACTATGCTGGCTCATGCTGGCTGCAGGCTTTACCTTGTATTTTTCTCCCTGGAAAGGAGTTACTATGTGTCCTTCCATATGCGCCTGGCAGTGACAAAGTTCAATCAGTGACAGCTATCAAATTCTGCCTGCCCAGAAGCAGGGATTGGTGTTTGCTAAGGGTTTTACTGGATTCAGAATCAGAAAGAAAATGTTGCATTAGCAGGCAAGAGAAAAAGTTTTTGGGCTGTCCTCTCTAAAAGTGATTAATTATTCAATGTGACTAAAATGATTAATTATTTAATGGAACTTCTCTTAATTGTTGCTTAGCAGCTCTGGAACAGTGGAAGGAGTTATTTTGGAAAATTGCATACCATTCTACTATCTGTCAGGTGTGTTGATTTGCAGCTAGATGGTGGCACCAGCCTCAATGGTCGACCAAGTTGGGGACCATATTTCCTTCATGCTTTGTGTTGCTGGAGGTAGGGGTTGTATTTGAAAAATGCAGGAGAGGAGCCAGGTCTGGTAAGGGCCTGAGCAATCCTTTTGTTATTCAGACTGAGAGCTTGGCTGGTAATGTAGAGCACATAGAAGATTTGCTACCTCTTCTGTAACTACTCTGGGGAACAGAAAGCATGGACAAGATCTCCTTTGGAAGCTCATACATTGCTGTTAAAATAGATTCATGGGTAAATCTATTCTTCTAAAATCTTATCTTTAGCTTACAGTAATTTTGGATACACAAAATATCAAGCTTTGATGAAGAAAAAAAAGAAGAGAAAAACCATAAAGGCCATGTGTTTGATCCTAGGCTCAGCAAGGCGTTGTTCTGTAGATGAATTTGTAAACCTCGGTTCTCTCACTCTGCTAAAGTGAGAGCTATCAGGGTCTCCTTAATGTGTTACACAAAAGGGCTGCAGCACACAAAGCCTGGAACACATCAGTTTACAGATCCCAAGAGGGTCCTGTGGAGTCTATTACTTTGATGAAGTGGTATTTAAAATTGCATTACCCAGCAGTTGTTTAACCCTCCAGATGTTGCCCCTGTGGAGTGTTTAATACAACGTGAAGTGCTGGGAGGCTAGGCCGTAACCTCATGTCATCTATTCAGCAGGTCACATCAGGTCTTACCATCTTCTACTAAATCAATACAGGATGCCCTGACATAGCAACTTTCGTCATCTGCTGTTCTTTTTCTCTTTTTGGTTTCCAATAGGGAGTAGAAAAATCAGAGGAAAACAAAACAAATCCAAAGGAACAGGACAAAAGAGGGAGATCTGAAAGCAAACTCAGAAACTTTTGTTCATCTCGGTTCGCGTTTCCCTCCCGTTTGCGCCGATAGCCCCGATCCAGCGGCTTGGTGCTGCCATCTGCTGTTTCTCCTGCTGCTCACGCTGCCCACGTTTTTGGGCAAATCGGCGAAGAGCAACTAAAATAAATCAGCATCATGAATAAATACAAGGTAATTCTAAAGGGAAATAGGTGAAGAGCCTAAGTGAAAAATCTCACTTAACTTTTAATTTTTGGCAGCATTTTTGAATCTTTGTGTAACATCATAATAGTAATTCCTATGGTCATCAAGAAGATGAGGCATGATCAACACAACTTTTAGGAACATTTAGTCTGGAATTTCCTATGTCTTACAGGTCAAGGACCTGATGCTCCACAGTGTTTTTCATGGTTTAGATATTTGGTGCCACAGCTAGTTGTTTTATAGAGCTGGTTTCCAAAATCAGTTAAAACCAAGGAACTTGTTTTGATTAGTGCCGGGTACTTGTTAGATCATCTCTGCAAAGATGAAACTTTTTGTATGAAGGCTGGATACCCTCTGGGACGTCAGCAGCTTTTAAGAACATGAACAAAATCCCTGTGTTCGCCAGAAGGCATTCAGCTGGCATGTGACTTGCCCTGTCCGTCCTCGTTGGCCTGTTTGGTATTGAGCTGGGCTGTAGTTCTGCCACCATCTGGGTTAAAACACAGTCCTGACAGGATTTCTGTTTTGGAGGTAGATATGGAAGTGAGGAGTGAACTTTTGTTGGGGGTCCCTTGTAGCACAAACAAATTTGAACTTTTTATAGAGTAAGAACATTGACATCCAGGACGCTGAAAATCAAAAACATTTTACTGTTATTACACAGAACTCTATTTTTTCCTTCCATGCTTTTATTTTTCTGTGGAAACCTATTTGCACTTCTCAGCCAAATCTTTACCGAAGATTTCAACAGGGCCAAGATTTCAACAGGGCCAAGATTTCCACCCTTGCTGGCCAGTGTTAGCACAAATGTGATAGCTGTTACTATGATTACATCTATGGAAAACTGGTACTTAGAGAAAATAACAGTTTACTGGCATCTCTTCTAGTGAAGTTTTAGAGATTCAAGTATCAAGAATGTGGACATGTATTGAACTCACTGTGCCAGCACAAATAATCTCTTGACACATGACTGCAGCCACAGAAATCAGTGCCATCATGGCTCTCTCAAATTTGAAAGGACTGACCACTTCCTCTCACTGTTACAAAACCCTCTGTAGGAACGTAAAACAGATACTACAGCTCATGACAGCTCAGGAATGGATTTCTGTCACACCAAACCCTTGATAAATGTGTTTTTCATCATCTGGCTTCACCTCCTGCTAGTCTAATAGCATCCTATGGAGTGGTATCTTTAGCAAGTGGTATCTTGCAAGTACTGTAGAATCTCCTTGCCTGATACAGATAGCAGCAGTAAAGCAGCATTAAGTGTGGAACAGGTTCTCCACTGTAATCCATAAAATTGGAGCTCGGGAGTTAACAAGAGTTGTGATGTAATTTCTAGCTGTGAGGAATGGTCTTCTTACCTTTGCAGATCCATCTCGTCTGTCACTTACCTCTTCCAAAAATGTGAAGCTTTGGGAGTCCTTTGGCTGCAAGAAGAACAGGCTTCTTTGCATCCTCTTAGGATGAAGTAGCTAGATTCAAAAGTAGCATTCTCTCTGTATGTGCTTTAGTGAAAAGATGTAAACAAGGTCAGTGAGCAGATTCCTGCTTACAGAACAGCAGACCTCACACTCCAGGTGTGGTTAGTGCCAGTGGCACAGAATGGGCTCCCAACCTGGGAGCTGCTCAGTATTGATAGGCATCCACCACTCCAGTTCTGAGACTGCAACTGTGCTGCCAAAGATTCAGTAGACCTAAACCCAAGTTTAGAAATGCTACTAATACACCCACAACTCATTTTAGTCTCTTCCCTCTCCTCACTTCCCCTCCTGTTCTTGTCGAGCCCACATATCAACAGTATAAGTAGGCATTTGGTATAATGCAAAATGTAAAGTGAATTGGCAACAGCATAAATCTGAAATGCAGATATGTGAAGATACATTTAGAGAGAGAAAAATTCTTCAGTGTATTTGAGTTGCAATTGGAACATGAGTGCATGTGGAAGAAACAGTACTTTTAACTCACACTATCAAGACTTCTAGACTTGGAGCTGGCTGTGCCAGCAATAGGGCAGTAAGTGTCAGCCTGAGGCTGGAGGTTGTGTTCATGCCTCTGGGAGCAACCAGGAAATGAAAATCAACATTACTGTGCTGGTGTAGATGTAACTCATGCGCAGTTGCTCAGTACTTTGCAGGGGAGCCAGAGAGAGCACGTGTAGGGACCCGGCAGTTGTAAGGGTACGTGGCAACTGTGGCCAAACAGTGTTCTCCTTTCCAGGCCAAGCACACTCCATTAGCCAAAGTAACCAGAAACAGGTGATCTGACCTTTGAAAATCAATAGTATCACTGTCCTCATGTCTTCCAGGGTACAAAGAACATTTATAAAAGCAGGTTTTACTGGATCATATTGTACAGTTCAGTTTACCTTTTAGTATCAAGGTCTTATTTAAATGGTGCATATATATCAATAACAATTAAAGAGAATTCAGTCATTACCAAATTTTAATCTCATCTGACCTGAAAATTCCCATTCTAATACCTGTATTTTGGATATAATCGCTGTCAAAGTATTATCTTCTGAACACAGAAGCTTCAAAAGATTTAAACTGCTATTGTGACTGGCCTGTATACAATAGAAGAAATATATTGTTACTGCAGAGGAAAATGACTTGTTTCATGCTTCTCACATAGTATCTTTATTAAACATTAGGACAGATATGCATCCATTTATTATTTAAGTAATCTATGGCTTCTTAGTTTGCAAATGCTGGTTGAAAGTTCACAAGAGCAGGCTTTTCTGTGAACTTTCTGTATTTGTAAGTTCAGTCACTGCAATAAATCCTGAGCCTATTGCCTGCTTAGCAGCATTTTGCACTGTACCCCAATGGCTAAAGCTTGGAGCTCTGCATCTGAATATTTCAAAACCTCTGAACAGCTTGATTGGAGTTTGATTTTCTTCTTAAATAATGGAAGTTGTTCTGGAAAGAACATAGAATCGCAATTATCTGATAGTCAAATCCTTGGTCACTAACATACAAAGCTCCACTACCACTAATAGAGGTTTCATTGGAGCAAAGATTATTGCAGCATTTTGTAGTTGCTAGAAAAAAAGTGTTCTTTGTGCGTGCTGTAGTTCAGAGCTGTAAGGTCTTTGTGAATGGTTACTCTCAAAGCGCTACAGAAGTTCCCCGGTTCAAGGTGGCTCCTGGCTCCTCGGAAAAAGGAATGTGGGTTTCCAGCCTGGGAGGAGAGAAATAAGTGAAAAAGGAGCATCCTTGGGCTAGGCAGGACAGGTCTGCTTAGTGCAGCTCTGCAGCCTGGACAGTCAGTGCTAAGCTGGTTCAGAAGGAAGAGAGACGAGTGCTGACCCCAGTAAACACAGTGCGCCTCCATGAATCCAAGTCATCAATCACAATAAAAGCTCCTCCAGCCCTATTTGTCAGAGCAAAAGGATTTTCAGATTATAAAACCAGGAGTCACTGTGTGGTCACCTAACCACATAATTTAGGACACAGAACATCCTTGAATTTGATCCAGTTTAAACTTGAGTAAATCTTCTAGGTTAAAAAAACCCAACAACATCTATTCTCGATTTAAAAATTGCTAATGGTAGAAAAGCCACAATAACCTCTTGCAATCCACACCAGTAGCTAAGTTTAATTTCCCTGGTGAAATGCATAGCCTTTTCATCCTGTGCATTTGTCCAGGTCCAGCCACCAGATCTTTTTATATCTTTACTTGCTGAATTGGAAGAGCATTAGTCCTGAAGTAAATACTTACCATCTACAACCAAAACCCTTAAACTTTTTCTTGGCGTGCTTAAACGATTGCACATCTACAACTTCTATCTGAAGACACTTTCCAGCCTTTTGGTTGGTTTCAGAACAATCTTTAAGAGTGCCTGAAGCAAACACTGTGCTTCAGAGCTCAATGCACATACAGAGGAAATCAGGACTCCATGCCAAAAATGCATATTCCCAGGGGTTTCATTAGTTTCCAACCAGTTTTGTTCCTGGAGTTGACACCCAGCTAATGCCCTGGACATGAACCAGCATATCCAGTTTAAGCCCACTGCCCCCTGGTGAAGCGTGCTTGCCACAGCACATACAGCCCCTACAATTTGTGTCTCTGCACCTGCCTTCACTTTTGCCCGCCAGATAAATGACTATTGCTCAGTCATACAACATCAAATGGCCAAGCACTTCAAACTTTTGCTTCTAAAGCTTTTTCAATCCTCATTTTAGGTGGAGGAATCTGGTAATCTTCGTACTCATTGTAAGGTTTTAAGTGATGATTTTGTGCTTCTATTACTAATCGTAAAATTTGCACCATATATTTTCAGGACACTGTGAGAAGCAAGGCTACTCACTGCTGAACTGTTCAACTGCAGAAATATTAGCCAGTGTCATTTTTACTCTGAGTTACCTTCATTTCCATGAAGTCATACATTATTATTCATTTCATGTCTAAGGTATTATATAAAGTTTCTGTGCTGCATTTTCAGCTCAGAGAGGTCTCTCTCAAAGGAAGGGTAGCAAGTTCAAGTAATCTTCTCTGCTCCTGTCATGCTTTTCAGGTAACAGCAGCAGTTATTAATTAATCAATTCCATGAACTAATTAAAATAATATATTCTGCATGTACCAATTCAAATAACATATGTAGGTGAAATGAAAGCCACAGCAAATATAAATAAAAGTTTCACAAAAATTTAGTGAGAGGCCATGAAGAGGACCCTGGGAGAAAAAGGGAAACAACTCTGTTGTGCCTTGCTTTATTCATAAAGACAAATTCACTTTCTTTCTGAAAATGGTTGATACTCAACCTTGGCTCTGCATATCAACTCCACTTCTTTTCCCTCTTTGAAATGCTGAGCATCTTTTGATATGTTTGGTAAGTCTCTATTAATCCATTCCCATCAGAGTGCTAAAAAGACCAAAGTCGGAAAAATTGCATAGCTCTCCTTCCACATGGACTTCAGCAAAAATAACCAGCTGCAAACAAGCAGGGATGCAAATTTTCCATGATTCATGCTGCAGAACCCACCATAGGCTGTGGGACTGTTGTACAGAATTTGAGCTTTCACAGAAAAAAACCGCTACCAGGCGGCCTAATGGTGAGGGAAGTCTTCCCAAACAGGAACTGAACATGAATCAAGTCAGGATGACTCAGATTGTTTTTGCGATTCTGCAGAGAGACAATCTGAGATAATAGCTGGGTTGTGTGAACTATTGCTATAATTTATTACAATAAAGATTCAAAATACAATGACTAACTATTGTGATTGGGTTTTTATTTTCTCTTTATGTATCAAAAGCACTGTAATATTTAGATTTCTAGCCCTTCTGTATGAATAAACACATATAAAAATAATTATAAAAGTCCTCCATATGCTTCACAGCAAACATGCAAATTATCATCTTAACAAACATAGCAACATCTCTTGTGTATGCTCGGTGAAGTGCACTTTGATAAGAAGACAATAATGTGTAGCAGCAAGATTGAATTATGATGGGAGGTAGCCAGCCTTCGGACATCAAGGAATTTATAATTCTACCGTTACATGTTGAAGCTTGAAGCTTATGACAGAGCTTTCTAGGGGGTGGGGGAAAAAAAATAATGACTGAAAAAGTAAGCCTGGGCCTTTGCTTAAATATATAAATTAGGTTTGTGCTGCTTTTGATTCAAAGAAAGAAAGAAGCCTGGTCCATTTTTGTTTCACAACAGCAAGGGTACTGTAGGCAGCACAAAGCATCAGTAAAAGTAAAGGACATCTCTGATGTTTGTGTGTTGTACATGCAGGTTAAGTAAATGGTTTTAATTTAACCAACCAGGTCCCATGACTCAAGGTGAGAAAAATTCTTCTTTAGTGCTGTTCTCCATCCTTTGCCAGAAAGCTGTTCCCAATTGAAACTATATTTATCCGTTATTTACCCGTTTAGTCAGCCGAGCACAAGTTGTTCTGAAAATGTTTGTTTAAATCGGCCAGCCAGGCATCAAGAAGAAAAAGAAGAGTGGAAAGAAAAACCAATATGGAAACACATCTAAAATTCCAGGGAAAACCTTACTGTTGACTTTATCAGGATATAGCCAAGATCTGCAGTCCACAGAGAATGCTGGCTATTAAAATAAGGGAAAGAGACAAGAGACTCTAAAGCAAGAGAAAGCAGAGAAAGGAAAATAGAGGGAACTTCCTGAGTTCCCATTAAAAAGGGGGGAAATGGAGATTCAGCTGCAAACAAGCAATGGAAGGGAATGAAAACTGAGAAAGTAAGTTAAAAATATGTATGACCATTAATTTTAATGGGTAAAAATGTCAGGCATTGGCCTTGTTTGCAAATTTTCCTGAATAGGTGGTAGAGGCATAGGCTGGTTTCAGGATGGATAGGGAACTGAAATAGCTGGAAAATTCAGAGAGATTATTCATGTCTGAAGCTTTGGGAAGATCACATCTGGTAGTAAAAGAAAGATTGTAATTTGCAATTTTTACCCTGACAAAACAATTTTAGTAGAGCACAATGAGTGCAGTGAGTATGTATCAGTAATGACCATGAAAGGACAAACACCACAGAGTGAGCCTTATAGGATTCAGGAAGGACAGAGTCTAAGTTTAACCACAAAGAAAGCCAACTTGTTAAGAAATGTGTCTGAAATGAAGTGACTAGTAAATCCTCCAAAAATCAGTCTTTGCAGGGGGAGTAAATGTGGAAGGCATATTGTCTTCTTAATCCAGAACAGACTGACGCATCTTTTGAAGAACAAACTGAAATTCTTTCTAAACTATGAAATCTTGAAGGGAGACCAGGCATGAATTTACCAGCCAGTAAAAAGGTCCTTTAGCTGCTTTCCTCTTGCCCCAGCCAGACCTCCCCATGCTGCTCCCTTGCCCATTTTTTAAATAATAACATTAAAATATGTAGCTAGTAGAGAGATTGGTGGATGACCAAGATCTGGGTAGTTGGTAGATAGAGGCCACTTATTTGTTTCTCCCGCAGTTTTCTGGTTTGTAGTAGCTTTATTTCCCTTATCACATCTCCCCAGCTGTCCTTTTTGAGTTGGCTTCCAGTGCAATGAATGGTTTCCATTTTTAATTTACCATACATACATAATTATAACTTTCCCTGTGGGCATGGGCGAAGAGCTTGCAGTCTTGACAACAACATTGTAAATGATGGCAGCATGTGCTGTCAATGCCCCAGATAGTAGAAGAACACAGGCCTCCAAAATTTTTAGAGTTTACTACGTAAAATGACCTTGTTAGCTCAGTCCTTACAAACATGGATCAGGACAGAGGTGAGCCATCACAACAAATATCTGTCATACGATCCAGACCTAATTCTTCATGGCCACCACTTTCCTGCAGCACATTCAGGTACCAGGGTTCTTGTGCATTGCAGCATCCTCCTCACTTCTGTGTGTTTGCCTGTGTTGCGGTGTGTCTCTTCCAAGGCCCTGCCACTGCTACCAGTGCTCTCCTCAGGCTCAGGCCCCTCCAAGCACACAGGCACCATGGTCTGATTCTCCAGGAGAGCAGGGTATTGGACTTTCCATGTACATACAAAGGTATTCTTTGCACAAAACGAAAGACTAATTTTGTCAGAAATTCTCCAGGTGTTTGAGGAATGTCATGTGGAGAACCCAACTGACAAAAGCAGCTGTTGATGATGGAAAAACTGTCACAAACCTGTTCCTTTCCCTAGAGTGGAAGCAAATTTGCTAGCATGCTACACCATTACCTTCCAAGCTGCAAAAGACCCATACAGGATTACACAAAAAGTCATATAAAGCCTTATTACCAAGGGGAAAGAGCAGTTGGTAGCAATGTCCCAAATAGTTACACTTCAAAAGCATCAGCCTGTTGTTCAAAACTCTAGAAGCTCTCTTGACATGAGCAGATCTGCCCTTCTTCATCAGCAGCTGAGGCAAGTTTTGAGCCAGCAGTGTTTCCAAACGAATTAGTAGTATTAGTAGAAATAATAGTAGTAATAGTACTGCCCTTTCCATCACTGGAAGGATTTGGAAAGCAGTCTTCCAGCAGAACTCTGCCAGTTGCACACAGAGAGGGCAGATGCAGAGAACATCTGTTTCAAAGGATGTGCCAGCAGTGCAGGCACTGTGACATCAAATGCCAGCGTACAAAACGGCACCAGGAAACTTGTTGTAGGATCCTGTGGTGAGGGAACATTGTCCCTCCTGTGACCGGAGACAGGACTGTTCAGTCTGTGTCACAGAAGCAACGTGCATCCTCCATCCTTGTGTTCCTTGCCACTCCACACACGCTGCACCACAGTCATGCTCATTCACCTCTACAAATACCAGGTCACCAGTGACTAATATGAGCTGTTAAAATCTGGATGATGAATGGTTTTACATTTCCAAAGAGGAATGCTCTGTCCCACCGCACATTTTCAATTGTTTTGTCTGTTTCTATAAAGCTGGGAGGATGGACTAAAAAAATTGCCTGGGGTGATAAAGGGCTTTGATTAAGGGCTTAGGAACTGAGTTTAGAACTTGCTACTAGTACCCAATTAGGTGCCTATACAAGCCAGGTAGGGGCAAAACAGAAGCACACGTTTCTCTGAGCTGAGATGTGCCCTCCCCTCTCTCAGTTGAACACAGCCCTGTCTCAGGCACCACCAGCTCAGCAAGGATGTAGCCCCAGATGCTGTGGTGGCGTGGATGACAGCAGGACATGGTCACATTTCGTAGTCCCAGATGCATCACGCAAGCTGGAGCCCAGAGGCCAGCTCAGCTCAGAGCTACACTGCACTCTGAGAACCTTCCTTGCTCCCTGGGGAAGCCAGCTCTGCTCCAAGCTGTGGGAAAACCACAACCAGGCCCCATGTTTTATATTTTTACTGCCTGCCCAGCCACATCATCAGACTATCTCATTTTTAGCAAATGATCTAGACATCAGTGAATTCTCCAGATATTAAAAGACTATTCTTCAGCCTGCTACATCACCTCTGAACGTGACCCCCCACCTAGACTGCAGCTCTTCAAGTTATCCTCCATTTGTTTGTTGGTGTGCTCCCTTAGATCTGCAGATCTCTTTGATTATTTGAACATCTGGAAGTTGTCACATGCCTTTTCTGACCGTGACCATCTGAAATATTACCCAGCAGGACTTGAGGGAAGGCACAGTAACGAAACAAAAACATCCTACTCATAAGAACATGTGGCAGGAATTATCAAATGACACCATCCCAAAGGGTAGTGTTATATATCCAAGCAAAGGCAAACTTTCTCTCCATCCCCTAAAGCCAGGACAATTTTTTGTCCATAATATCCACTCCAGACATAAAACAGTATTACATACAAATACCTAAAGTATTTTTCATTAAACATTATGTTATTAAGATTAGTTGTCCATTATTAATGGAGTGAAAGTATTTCTTTCATCCTCTGGTTTTCAAAACTGAAGAGTAGATCCTCCTCATACATGATTCTCCACAGAAAAACCTCCCCAAAATGGTTCAGTGTCTGAGGGTGTTAGGGTGCTTATTCCTGGTTTGCCTGTGGTCCTCACAGGCAGAGTGCAGGTTCTTTGGTAAAGCTGGAATGGGATATATTAAAAAATGAGATGAAAAAAGGTTGAAATACAGAGTCATAATTTCTCGGCAATCCCATCAGAGGCTGTAGGGGCTCTGGAGAAGAGGAGAAAAGACCAAAATCAATGCAACTGTGCAGGTGGAAGCCCAGGAAAATCAAGCACAGCATTTAGATTTGGGTTTTCATTCTTAACAAGATTCAGAAATGAACAAATGAAGAACAGTGAAGTGTGGAGACCAATACAGACCATACTGCTGCAGTCTGGCAGCTGTTAACCAGTTACGTTTTGACCTTTGTCAAGAGGTTCTCCCTAAAATCAGAAGTAGATGGTAATGGGTTTCCTTCTGGCCAGCCTGCTTGCTTCCAGATCATAGGTCCAACATCTCATTGCCCTGGAGGAAAATGGGAACAACTACACGCAGCGCTCCCATGCATGACTTCCACACTCCCCTTCCCGGTAGGCAGCCAGCTGGAAGGGGGGCAGTCTTTGTTGGGGACATGATACTAGTAGAAGTAGAACTGCTTAATCCATCAGTCCTCAGGCTCTGCATGTCTCCAGAGTCGAATCAGACCTTGATGTACTGGCTTTGCTCTGTGGCTGTCGCCATTCCCTTTTCCCTTGGGGATATTTTTGTCTTTGGTTGCACAGCGCTCTGATTTTTCTTCTTAAACCAAGTACCACTGCCTACTGAAGGAAATTACTAACAACCCGAATATATCTTGATAAGACCCCAACGTCCTAGAAGGAACTTTGTGTAGTGCAGCGACACCGGTTCCCAGGAATCGTCTTGAAAGCAGACGGTCTCCTCCGATGTTACCTGACAAAAATCTTCCACGGTCTTTCTGCTGGGATACGGCAGAAGGTGGTTCGTTTGTCCCCGGCCAGGGGAGGGGACGGGGAGCGTCCGTGTGAGCGCGGCCACAGAGGCGCTGCGCACTCGCGACACGCGGGGTCCTGCTCTGCCCCGGCCGAAGCAACATCGCCGGGCCTGGGAGCGGCGCGGGCGCGGTTCCTGCGCGCACCCACGAGGTGTCACTGCTGCCCCGCCACCCGGCCCGGCCCCCGCCCGGCGGGGACAGCGTCACAGGCGAGCGGCGTCCGAGCTGCACACGCCCGGCAAAGCTTTGGGGTGCTGACGCTGGGAGAGAAGCTCGCGATTGCTGCCCAGCCGCTTCCAACATCACCGCAGCGGAGGGTTTGGAGGAGGAGCGTGATACCGGGTTTACTTGTTTCCGATGGATATCGATCACTTGTCAGCACGTACATCAGCAAGAGTCAGCAGGAAAGAAAACCGAAAATGTGAAATAGAAAAAAGAGGTATGTGACCACTTCAGGGCTAGGCAAGGAAAGTGGAAGGAAAGAAAAATCACCATGCTTTTGATAACACCAAACTAGTTTGCTCTACTATGGTAAAGAAAATTGCTTTGACTTCCTTCCTTTGTTCCTGATTTTATGGTCTATTTAGTTTTCTCAAATAATGGGTTATAATGAATACCAAAATAGTCCCATCCAGTAAATTTCTCTAATGAATATTTTTCGTTGTAAGTATTACAAATTCATAGTAGTACCATTCAGATCACGCGTTTTCCTTAGAAAACTGCAGCAGTGCAGAGGATCAGTGCTGATACACTGGCCATGCTGGTCCTACCATGTCAGTACCTATAAAACAGAAAGTAGGCGTATGCAGGGGATGGAGTTGCCTAAAGAAGCCATTTCTGTGTTACATGAAGTACTGATGCTGACTGATGCAGACAGATTTTCTCTGGTAGAGCTGCTGCTGCATGCACAAGGTGGCAAGGCCTCAGTAATGAGGAGTAATGACCTCCATCGTGGTGCAGGAGCTTTCAGGATCCAAAAAGGATGCAGCTTCTACCGGCAACATCAGACATCTTCACCATGTTGGGCATGGAAATGTTTTTCCTTCTTTCTTGCCGCCTTTCTCTTTCTTTTTTTTTTTCTTTTTTGCACAATGCTATTAGGGTAACATATTCAAAATCTTTATTTAGATGTAAAATAAAAGCAGTGGTTTTGTTATTTCTATCACTCCCTCCTGGCTCTCATATTTCTTGTGGTCTTCTGGCCTGTAGACTCCTGCTTTTTTTTCTTTCTCATGAAACGACACAAAATAATCAAAGTCACTCCACCTAGTCCATGCTTTTTGTGGAAAGAGGCTGTCTTCAAAATCTTTCTAGAGACAAAGGTGCATTCCCAGCACATGCTGTGGTCTTGGGTGAGAGAAGAAGCAGGAGAAATCCAAACCATCTTTCAAAAGAACCCCCAAACCCACCCTACTAGCTCACCCTACTGTACCAAAGAGATTCCACCACTGACATCCAGCTAGCAAGAACAAGTTTAGGAGCAAAGGGTAACTGTATTTTAAAGCCAGTCTTAAAGGTTTCACATCTCTGATTTCAGTGGAAGTATGCCTTGGGGAAGGAAAAAAACAGTGGGAGATGTCAACAGAGGCAGCAAAAGGTCTGGAGATGCTCAGAGCTCCTTGCAGATGGGAATCCCAAAGTACAGTTTTAATACAGCAGTGGGGTTTGAGAGAGTATTCTTCTGTTGTTCCATTTAGCTCTGACCAGCAGCAGAAAAGATACCTAAAATTCATATCTTCCATGTTTGTTTTTTTAAGTTGGTTGGGGGTGTCTTTTTTTTTTCCCAATACAAGTATACAGAAAAAGAAGATGATATGGGTCTGTACAATTGGAATTGCACTGGGAAGAAACCCTTTGGAACAAAACGAAAGTCTGACATTTCAATCTTCTCATTACAGGACGAAAATAAAGATGGAAGTGAAAATTCTGCTCTGCACACAAATGCACTGGTGGGAGAGAAACTTCAGCTCCTCCCTTATGCCTGGGGTTTCCAACACTGGCAGAAAAGGATTAGGAAAACAGCTGAGAAGTAAATCAAGGGAAGAGAGATAAGGCAAAACGTTGCTAGTCATGAAAGCCTGCTGAACTGCTTCAGGAGGGATGGAGGGAGGAGATACGGAGTCACCCAAAATAACTTAGGAATTACAAGCTTAACAGTTCCCTAAAAGCAACTTTCTGGAAACCAATTCCCTCATTAACTGACCACATCTATCTAGTTGTCTGAACTGCATCTTCAGCAGTTTCATCTATCCGTTGCTGAAATTCCACATTTGCACCTCCATCCCCAAAACATTTTATCCATGATTTAGGCACAACGTGAGCTTCCATAGGCCTGTTCACTGGTGTCACTGGAGCTACCACCCAGACCAGTATGGACCAGGACTTAGAAATATTTCCTAGTCTTGGGCTCTAATCTTCATTCCTGCCTCCCACAGACTCTCTCTTTGATAAGAGACAGAAGCACTCTGCATCACTCTGTGCAGACCCTCACCTCACTCTTTCCATGGAAGAAGCTCAAGCCCCTTACTTATTTCAAATTGCAATGCTGGGAGTGAATGGCCCGAGTACCTGCCCCCTTCCTTCCATCAGTCCTGGGCACCAGAGGAGTCACACCTTTTGTCTGCCTCCATTCACTGCACCTAAGCAAAGGAATAACTCACCTTCCTCATGTCTCCTGAGGTTCCCAGAGACACCTCCCCACCAGCAAGGAAGGATGTCCCTGCTGTGTAACAGCACCCCTGTACAGGCACCCTTCTCCCCAGGACATTGTCCCATGCCCCTTCTCCTTCACCTTGGTGGAGCAGTGACTGTAGGAGGAGTGGAGAGCTCCTGGGAACAGGGTGGGGAAGGGGAGAGGCAGACTGCCAGGAGAAGGATGGTCCCCTGAAATCAGGCCACAGTCAGAAGCACACTGTGCATCCACATCAGCCCCTGCCCTAGCGCTGACCTGCCTTTCCTTTAATGCTTTCTGTTCTGTTTTGGTTTTTTTCTAATTTGCTTTAGTTCCAAGAAGAAAAAAACAGAGAAGGTAAGTATAAAGAGCATTAGTGGGCACCATAAGACCATGTGGGAGAGATCAATGGAGCAAGAATCAGAGGAACAAAGGAAAAAAAACATAAAAGAATAAGAATCCTAAAAAAGATGTTACTAATGGGGAGGGGGAGAGAAGAAAGAGAATCTTAAAGAAAAGCTGTCTAAAGAACAGTGCATCAAAGGAGATGAACTCAAAAAAAGTTCATAGATTTTGGGTTATACATTCCTCTCAGCAAAAGGTAGAAAAGCAAGTCACATTAAATATGCCATTGCCACTCATCTTTTAAAAACAAAAGCAGTAAAGAAATAAAAATGTGGATAGAAAGATAATGTGCATAATGAAATGCCTCATTTATGTGATACCTGTGCTTAAGGAGCAGCTGCCAGGTTAAGAGGAAGGGTGGGAAATAGTCCCCTTTTGAAAGATGACATCTGTGATGAATCTAACAAGAGATTTCAAAATCTAGTCAAATCAAAAAGAAAGCCAATGAAGGTGAATGCAGCAGAATATATTTTGGGAGCAAAGTACAATAAAAATTGTGCAAATGCCACTAACAAGGTAACATTTACCATCGTGTCTTAATATTGTTTGATATTTACTGTCCATGTCCACACTTGTAAATAAGGACTGTCATCTAGCATTTGAGCAGGTTCTCAGAGTTTATTATCTGGACAATTTTTCTTTGCAATTTACACACACAGATCCCTTACAGCAAATAGTGATGATGGTACTCATTCTCATTCAAGTGTTTGTGTTAAAGAACCAGGCCTGCAGATTCCTCACTCTCACCCACACACAAAGATAAAAGATTATACCTGCCGATAAAAGGACTGCAAGTAATGCACAGGCGGAATAAAAAGTAATTTTAAAAAAAGAGGTATTGGGAAAAGAGAAAGATTATCTGAAAAATGAGGATGCTATTCAAGGGACAACTCAAGGCACCTCACTGACCCAAGAAGAGTCAGCTACACACCAAGGGGAGCAACCATCTGTGCTAGACTGCAAAGCATCTGGGCATTCCTGTGTCACATAAGCTGGCACAGTTCAGTAGTGGCCATCTACTTCCAAAAGGGCAATTCCTATAGTTGTGTGTACCAGCAGCAGCACAACAGTAATCCTCTGCCCTCCTCCTGTAAAACCCTGGTGGGAGTCCTGCAAGCACCATCCTCCCCTGGCCCAGAGGAGAGTAATAAAGTCATTCAATACTTCAGAAAACACCAGTAAGAAAACCAAAGGAGGCTGTGATGTTGCAGTGTCCATTTATGTTGGGAACATATAATTGTAGTGACTGCAGCAGCCTGGTCAAAAATAAAGGGATAAACCAAAGCAAAGAAGATTCTGTTTAGATATTAAGGAAACAAAACTTTGTCATTTCAGAGAAAATGGCTGTCTGGAGAGACTCTGCAGCCCTCAAGTCGATGGCTATACAAACAAAACACATTAAGTTGTACATATGCCACTTGAAGACTCCAGAGTCTGCAAAAGCATTGAGCGGGGGAACCTAGCCTCAGAGAACTCATAGTCTCTTCACCTCTTTCATATAGGGAATTCAGCATATCTTCAACTCACAGGAGACAAAAGCAATCTGTTCAGCATAGTTAGATCAAAAGGCAGACTGGTGTGAGTCACAACCACTTAGCAACTTGCTTAAATGAATTGTGGACACAGAATATGTTCAAATAATTTGCTGATAATTTCCCTTGAAGATATTGGGATTAAAACCTTGTTTGCTTTAATTCTCTGTAGCTATTAAAATTCTTTTGGCAAAATTCCTGTATTTTATGCACATTTTATAATAAGTCCAGTGTTATGCACCTTCTATAATAAGTGCAGTGTTAGTTCTATGCACAAAATCTTTAGCTAGAGAAGAGATAAAAACCACATCAGTTTAAAAATCTAAATTGAAAGAGCTGTTATTCACTATGCATAAAAATAAATAATTGGAAGAGCCTCAAATAAATCACTGGCTTTTCCAACTCCTAGTTCCAATTACATATCAAAACCATATCAAAATTACATATCATTTTGGTGGTCTGCTTTAGCTTTAATTTTTTTGATAAATAACATCCTAAATGAATTCCTATAGGTCTTGTTTTCTGGAAGTGGTTGTTGCCCTCCTATTTTTTATTTCTTAGGAGACTATCTGGAATTTATGTCTCATGATTTCAGTCAATATTAAGGGTGCAATCTGAAAAAGGCAACTCTAGATATTTTATTATTTTACATTATTGCTTTCTAGATGAAAAAATGTTGTTGTTGGGTTTTAAGGCACCAGTCACAGTTGATCTTGCCTGATTTTTCAGGTTTTAATTCCAGCTCAGCATGGCTGTGGCCAACAGGCTGGCAATCCACCAGCTGCATTCCACCCCTCTTGCTCCTAATTATTTAGCTCTCCAGTTCTCCTCTCTTGTCAGTTCTGTTCTGGTCACCACAATTAATTCCCATTTCCTAGTCCTGTATTCACCTTCAACTCATTAATTTTTGGCCCGTTTCCACTACTGTTTTGGCTCCGCATTTTGCAGTTTCTCTCACCACTGTTGTAAGGCCCTTTTTATCCTTTTTTGGATTTCTAGGGTTGAAGGACTGTTTTTACTTGCTTCTTACAGAAGAAAGGGTGACTATTTTGCTGTTGTCAGGTGGGTGTCAGGGTAGCTTCTGCCTCTCCCACCAACCATTTTCCTTCACAGGCTGGTCTGGGAGCACAAAACTGTCTGAAGTGTGCAGAAGCACCATCAAACACTTTATCCCGTAGGCTTAAGAGCTGTTTAATTTACAAGGATGTTTGGGGAAAGAGACTGACTGATGAACCCCAACTCTCAAATGAAAATTGGTTCCAAGCTCCAATCAGTTACTTTAAGGAATATTACAGTTAATATCCCATATAAGGGTGTTTTAAGGGTGTTTCTTGGGCAGAGCCAGGAGGCACTGACTGATGGCTTTTCCCTATAAAATAAGAAATATGGTCCCTTCAGAGGGATTGTCTTTCTTGGTCCTTTTTTTCTCAGCAGATTTGTGGCCTCACTGACATTCTTAATTGGCAAATTGTTGTGTAACCAAAGTCATAGTGCAGCTGTTCAGTTATTGTACAAGCATGCCTTAATCTGAGATAATCTTAATTCTTGAAGTGGATCTTTGTATAAATTTGGAAACACAAATTTAGCATTTCTCTGTGGGGAAGAAAAAGGAAGTCTGTGCCTTCTTGTAGTTTCCAGTCCCAGTATTGTATCACTGGCAGAGGGCAGTGATGAGGTGAAGTATCAGAAGATGGCAGATAAACCTTTTAAATATCATCTAGTTGTAGGATTGATTTTGTTTGGGCCAAGTTCACTCATATGTAACAGTGGAGTTGTATCACTTGGAACTAAGCTCAAAGAAACCTTAACACAGCTCCCTGACTACTTTGAAATCCGTATTAGTAATGCCTGATTTTACTTTAGAGACATCATGTTAAATCCTTTGCAAATACAGGGAAAGACAGCTATTCAATACAGACTTCATATTTCTTGAAAGGAAATGTCCTGGATTCAGCTGAGATAGATTTCACTTTCTTCCTAGTAGCTGAAGCAGTGCTGTGGTTTGGATTCAGTATGAGAATAATGTTGATAAGACACCGATGCTTTTGGCATTGTGGAGCAGGCCTTACCCTCAGGGAAGGGCTTTCCAGTTTCCCATGCTCTGCCAGGGCGCAGGTGCTGAGAGGCACAGTAAGCTGAGAGGCAGCATCATGGGGACAGCTGACCCGAGCTGGCCAGCAGGATGTTCCATGCCACAGAACACCATGGTCAGTATAGACACTGGGGGAGTTGGTCAAGAGGGGCCGATCGCTGTTCGGGGGGCTGAGCACTGGTCAGCAGGTGGTGAGCAATGGCATTGTGCATCACTTGTATTTCTTGGGTTTTATTCCTTCCTCTCTTGCTCTCATTTTAAAATAAATTATTTCAATTAATAAATGTTTCTTTTCTCATGAGTTTTACTTTTTCCTCTTCTCCTCCCAATCCCACTGGAGGTAGGGGGGAGTGAACAAGCAGCTGCATGGTAGTTAGTGTCCAGCTGGAGTTAAACCATGACAGGAAAGAACTAGAATAAGTACAGAATGGGTTCAGAAATACAAATGCTCTGTGACTTTTTATTGACCGGTTGGTGTTGCAAAGCAATTTAAAACAAAAAGAAAAACATTTCTTAGGGTGAAGCTGCATGAAATGCCTAATGCTTGAATTTGAAATATTAGGTATTTGACAGAAGTGATTTTTTAAGCAGACAGTGGTATCTAATTAGTTAACTACTAAGGCAAAGGAGGCAATATACCAGTTGATGCAATTGCTGGCAGCAGGAGTTTGGAAATAAATATCTCTATTTGGCACTGAGAGGTGGAGCAGAGCTCAAATTTCTGTGGATTGCCTGGCCCCAAGCTCATGTCTCGGAGCTCAGATTTCTGTGGTAAAATGAAATCTCAGTTTAAGATCTGTGATTCAGTGTGGCTACTTACTAAAATTCATCTGACCTCCCTAGGTTGGGAATATTTTGAGTTGACCTGTATGGAGCTCTTGTTAAGATCTTGGTAAGACCCAGCTCTGATGGGGCATTTCCATAAAAGCTTAGTAGAACTGTGCTAACAAAAACCAGAAACACCTTAAAGCAGTACTTGTCATCCTAGCTAGAAAGCAAAAACACAGTGGCATGTGAAAAAAATGAACAAACAGAAATCCCAAACCTCAAGAAACCTCAACTGAGCAGAATATGGGGAACAGCTATCCATGGATTTATAATGCATTTTGTACTGGGTTCACTCAGACTGCTTCTTAAAGATGCTACATTCCTGGTTATGGTTGCACCAGACTACTGCCAGAGCCAGTGGAGAAGTGAGCACTCCCAGCAGATTGCAGCTCAGCTCCCTTCTGCCCAGAGCTGCTGTGTGCAACCATCCTGTCCCTAATGGCATCAATGCAGCTGGTTTTCCGATGCTAAATGAGATGTCTCTGGTATTAATGCATTCAAATTGATTGTCTGCTTGTATCTATGACTGTCCCACTTTGTGTATGCATGTTTAGGATTCGTAGTACCTTTGAAGCAAGATTCTCAATATCAAACGAAAGTCAGCATGACAGATGGTACTAGAGTTGGCTGTCCTGGGTCTATTCTGTGCATTGCTAAAAAGGCTTGTTTGTCCTGTGCACCCTACCATGCCCTGGAGGTATCAGTATTTTGTCATTTGACTCAGTTCCCATTCTTTCTTTTCTACTCTGAGATTCTGTCTACTATCCTTACATCACCTCTATCAGTCGACAGTGTTGTTTCTTAGGCCAGGCAGATTTCTGGTTCCAGCTCAGATTAGCTTCAGAAGCTCCGTATCTACTGTCTCACAGGCAACATCAACACACACTCATATATCTGTCACCAGGTCTCTGTGTGAGTAAGTTTGGCAGTGGACACACAACAGCATCCCCAAACAGAGCCCTGGAATTAAAATGACAGCCTCTTCCTGCGTTGCTTCCAGAGGTTCACTCCACAGACTGCATACTTAGCACTCCCAAACCACTACCTTTTCAGCTTAAAATTTTGCCTTGTAGCACAAGTGACAGCGAGGAGAAAGAAGCCCTGTCCCTTAGCAAGGGTACCCTTGTGTTCTCAGGCAGCTCTGTTCATGTCCCTTCCTAAGGAAGTGCAGTTCAGTCGATCCGGTGTGGGGTAGCGACTGAATCGCTGCGCAGGCTGCACTGCTACACAATGGGCCGAGCTTAAGGAAAGGTTTGCTTATACAATGATGAGCAAGCAGGAAAGGTCTCTCTGCTGCTAGCTTGATAAAAAGAAAAGAAAAAGTAAATGATTATCAATAAAGTGTGTTTGATTAGGCGTCACTGAGAGAAAGAAAATGCCATTTCATGTCACTTTTTAGAAAGCACAAGGTGTGTAACTTTTGGGGATCATTTTGCTCTTGACTAATCTTCAGATTCAATATTAAAATCTCAAACTTCCCAAAGGAAAGAGATTCTGCATCTTTTAATGAAAGATAAAACAACAATATAAACATACACAAATTTACAGAGAAAGGATCAACTTTAATACATCTGGAGTAAAAGGTGTTCTTTTTTAAATATGGTATAAAAATAAATGCAAGAAACATTAACAGAGAATATACAGACAACAGACAAAGACACAGGCTTTCTTTCTCAATGTGAATACATCAGTGAAATGAAACCTTCTGTGCTAATTTATTGTGCAATAAATGTGATGCCATATGTATATTTATTAATATATGCATTTTTTACATTTCTTCCAGTTTTTGATTGACGTATTTTTTTTAATAAACTGTGCCTAGCAGAAGCTTTTTTTTCACTGTACTTGAGCTTGCAGAAAATAAAAAGACACAGATCCAGCTTGATATGAAGGAGGAAGTGAGCAGACAGTTTTCGAAATGGAGGCATCGAAAGGCTAGAGAGTCCCTCGGAGTCTGTAATGCCTTAGTATACACAAAAGAAAACAAGTCAGGTCCTTGCTCATGCAACATCTTGTTCTACTGTCCTCTGAGTCAGGCAATCAGTGAGCTACAAAGTATGTATAATGATTTGAGTCTGCTTCCATGCTACAAGGTGATCCTTTTAGTAGGACTGCACTAGACTGGTTAACCTCTTTGATGTGAGCGATTTCCCCTGAGGA
Source organism: Machaerirhynchus nigripectus (assembly GCA_013397975.1). Taxonomy (NCBI): domain Eukaryota; kingdom Metazoa; phylum Chordata; class Aves; order Passeriformes; family Dicruridae; genus Machaerirhynchus; species Machaerirhynchus nigripectus. The sequence continues at coordinate 1,651,783 of VZRQ01009368.1, read as the reverse complement.
AAAGATAAAAACAAAAAACAAAAACAGAAAACAGAGGCATGATCACTGCAAACCTGTTCATCAGCAACCACTCAGTGTTGCCACATCACTCTCAAATAACTAGGGGCACCAACTGGACTCTGTCAAATCTTAAACCACAGGAAGTCCTTACACCTAAACACCTGCACTGCCAGCCAGCCAGATTGCTTCACAGAACAAGCCAGCAAATTTAAAGGCCATTTTTGAACGAGATTGGTTTTGGCTGATGAGAAACTGATGCTGAGGTTTTTGCTGTCAGTCACACCCAGAGCTTGATGAAGGCTACTGCAAGCAAGAGTGCCTTGTGCTGCGAAGATGAATGTGCAAACTGCGGTAGCTCTGTCACAAAGAGCAAAAAAGCTACTTTCAAGTTAAGGTAAGAAAGTAAGAGGCAGATTGCATATAGGTAGGAAAGCAGCTTTTCCATAAACACAGCTATAGGTTTGCTGAGACCATATTTACTATCTATAAGGAACATTGGTCAGGTATATTGCATGTGACTGTATAACACTGCTTTGAAGGTGTTGGATTTCCATAGTTTTGTTTTCCTCATCATTCCTCCTGTTGCAAGGATGTGGTTTCAATTTTTTAACAAGCTATTTTAATAAGGTGTAATGACTGTCCCACAAGAGCTAGGTCTACAGCATGAAGAAGATGGTGTAAGGTATATCACTCTGGTATATTTCAGGCAGATTTGAGCTTTATCTGAGCCAGACAGAAACCACAGAACAGAAATTAGCTCTCCTACAGCCACATAAAAGGAATTAGCTCTCCAAGGGCCACCCTACTGTGGCTCTGATCCAACAGAGGCAGAGCTGGCACAGCAAGCTGACATCACAGGCATACCCTGACAACATAACACAAATATATCATAAAACATTAAATAGAGAATGGCTCTAACTCACCAGTTAGATATTTAATACTTACATTTATTATATTGTTCATTTTAAGTGCCCAATTCAGAAATATCAAACTGATTTCAAGGAGAATACAGTAAGAAATACTGTAACTATGGAGAAATGCTTCATTTTCTGCAGTAAATGGTAAATGAACTTATTCTACCATATCAATAAATTAAGTCATCTCCAGTATTATAACTCAGTGGAATTACACAATTTAATATCTATTGTCATTATCAATTAAATTTATGTTCACAGGGATCTGCAAGTTGGTCTTGAGAATTGGCTCAAATGCAATAGATCAGAGTGGGTCTTCATAAAAGGAAGAATAACTATTTCATTCTTTGTGCTGTGAAATACAAGTTGAACAAATTAGGATGAATACTTCCCCTACAACATAATTTGAAAGGGAACTCATGATTTGCAATGTTGGGTTAGACTGCTCATCCCTCAGGTTCACCATATCACCTGACAGTATTAATACCTACTTCTTTTAAAGATGGAAAATCTCCTTCCTGGCCCTCCGTCTTCCATGTATCTGCTACTTTCTAACTATATTAAATTCATAGCTTCTTGATACTTTTTAAGCCTTAAATTATGTTTTCTTCTAATGCATCAGGTAAGCAGTCATAGTAAAAAAACCTTTTCTTTTTAAATAGTCAAAAATTCTCAACAGCAGAGTGGCCTTGGAATACAATTTAAAACATTGAAAGCATTTCCAAGATTAATATTTTGTTAGACAATTCATGACTTTTGGTGCTAGACATAATCTCAGAAAATTTTGAACATACGGGTATCTTTGCCTTTCATTGAGTTATTTGCACTGAAGTTTATAGGTGTACAGGCCTGGCTACTTTCTGTAAAAATGTATGAGTTCCCTTTAGGACTGAACTGCATAACCCACTTAATTAAAATATAAAAAGCAGGCATTCCCAATTAGTTACAATTTACTCAACACTACACTGGAACGCTGCATAAATGCTTGTTGTGGTATAAAATCTGTGAAATAATTGTTTATTATTATTTGCAACTAATATTTAGGAGTTTCAAGATTTCTGGAATTTCTAGATGGACCATAACCAAATTCTAGCATCTCGGGAATGAATTGTGTTATCACAAAAACTAGGAAGTTTTGACCTAAAATCAGGCCAAAAAGTAGTTAGTTGATCTGATTTGTATAATCTTTTTCTACATATTGTTTGACTTTTCCCCTAGAGACACAGTGAGCTGTCATGACAATTTTTTCTGTATTCCACATCATTGGCTCCCTAGATATTGCTTATCTTTGGGTATTTTTTCTCCAAAGGCCTACAGTGATCAAAAACTCTCTGGATGATCCTCTTCTTCACCTCCCCTCCCCGCCTCAGAGAAGTCTCCATATGAATGACAACAACAACAACAAATGTTTTTCCAGGCATTAGTAATTCTAATTTATCATAAAGTTGGAAAAGGGACAGCTTAGAAGATACACCCTCCTTAAGAGATGTTCTTCAATGCTTATTCTGAATCATATAAAGTTCTCTGATTAGGAAAATAAGCTTTTAATACACAGAATCCATTGCAGCCCCAAATACAGAATTATCACATCTTCTTATTAGATCTGCAGGGACTTGTTATTTTCCACTTTACAAAATATTCCAGAGTATACTTTTACTTTGGCTCTCTGTGGTAGCGTTTCATAATTAGTGCTTCTAGGAGAGTTCTAGATTTACTCAATTTACAGACTGATGTAAGGCTCATCCATTGTGGGTCATAATTTAAGAGCTGAGCCTAGATATTTCTTTCAGATGCAATGTTAACAGCATTTCCATAGGCCAGATTTTGATTTGGTAACCTGCATCTAACAGATTTTCAGAGTTGTAGCATATGAAGATGTTCCCTGTGCTAATGAGATTAAAGAAAAGTGGGGAGGGGGTGGGGGGGACAGAATTCATAAGTAGTAGATATTTGTCTGAATAATAAAAAGGAGATCCTTAATATTTTCAGTATATTCTTGCCATCAACATTTAGAAGCACACGGCCAAATTCTAAAGAGGATTAGGATTTTTTGGCTGCATTAGTGCAATTTGGACATAACAACTGCAGCTATTTAAGAATTTTACTAATAATGCAGAAGCCAAAATGGAACCCTGCATACATACCCTGACAAGAGAGTCAGAGTATGAGAAGGCAACAGCAGCTGGGGTGAACAAGTACATCTAAAAGTACAAAATCAATTGGTCTCAGCATCCAGTCCCTATTTTAGCATGTTAACTGTTTGACATAGAGTTGTCCTTCCAACTTTACTTCTAGAGAATGTAGGGGGGGAATTGTAAAGCTATGTGCAGATGCTGCTAAATACAGTCATGCAGACTGACACATTTATGAAGCATGACAATAAAACCTCAAATAATCCAGCAAAAAAGCCCACAACAACCTCCGTACATATGTGGCTTATAAGAAACCAATATGAAATGTGTATAGGGGCTGGAATTGAAATGTATGACAGAAAAAATCACACATTTTCCTTTTAGGGGATTAATTCTCTTCCTTTCTGCTAAGCAACCTCAATGGTTCCTTTTTCATGTTTATTGCCAGTGCAGATGCTACTCCCCAGGACTGATACTGGTAGGACTAGAAAAGAGAACTCCATGCATTTGATGGGGAAAGAGAGAGGTAGCGTGAACCCACTGTGAGCAAAATGAGACGTGGAGTGAGAAGCAACCCTCCTTGGTCTCACTGTTCCCCATCTGCTCACGTGTGAAACACCTGCAGCACACCGTCAGCTCAGCCAGGTCAGCAGGGAACCCTTCCAAGTGACACTGCAGTGCACTACACACAGAGCTGGCGTGTAAACAGCCCCTGACAGGGGCACAACTGGAGAGACATGGGAGAAGCAGCAGTAAATCCCTTTCCTTGTTGAGGCAGCCCTTGCTCTACCAGCACAAAGGAATTGCTTCAGCACTACTCTGGGATTCAGAATTCTGCTCCAGTTTCCACAGCAGCACAGGATGCTGCTCGCAGCCATCTGTGCAAGTGTGTTTCTCTTTCTGATGTGAGGAAGGGGACAAGGTTAGTATTTACTTAATTTGGGGCACGAGTTGTCAGCACAGCTGCAGTGCTAAGTGGTTACATGTGCAGGGAAATCCTTCTGCCTCTGGCTGAGATTTGCAGCCCTTTGTTCCCTTCTCATTAGGGCCGTACTCTTTCCTGCAACGATCTGAGGACAGGAGGCAGAGGCTGAACAACTGCTTTCCTGTTTTGCCTCACGCCAAATCCAGTGACAGTCTCCATTTCTTTCTCCTTTTGCACTTAGCATTTACTGATGAGCTGCTCTCATTTGTGATTAACCTAAAAACTTGCTAGATGGGTAGTTTGAACTTGAATAACCATCTGAAGTGTAGGTCTCCAAGGGACCGATGCACAAGAAAAGTATTTTTAGTATGTTTGTCCTGGGCCTGACTCCTCAATACCTCTCTCCAGTTCTCATTCCTGTAAATAGCCTAAGAATCAGGTAAATGTTTGTCAGCTGCAAAATGGCAGACACTGGCCCAGTACCTCACCAGTCTGTGCTGGCTCCTCACTTGGATGAACCTGGTTGAGCAAGTGTTACTCCTAAGCTCTTCTCTTCTAGCACAGAGCACAGCAGCTTAGCTCCAGTCACTGCAGAACAGCACAAGAAGGCCAGACCTCACTGGCATGTCATGTATGATATTCCTCTGTAGCCATAATTCTTAAAAAAACCCTAAAAATGTGGTTTTTAGTAATTAGTAGGCCAAAATAAAAATTTCAATTATTTTATTTGTTTTTTAGTCAAACATGAATCAGACATCTCTTCCTGAAATGGAAAAGGCCTTCATTTCTACAAATAGTTATTATTTTCATTCTTGTTTTGTATTTGTCAAATAAGTAGCTTTGTGATTTATTTTTCTTCCAACCTAGCTATTTTTGTTTCAGTTTTGGGAATAACCTGTAAGTAAATTCAAAATGAGATTCCATGGCTGATACTGCATTGAATTTCTTGGACAATGCTATACTTGAGAAAAATCTAGGCCTTGGCAGGATTTCAGGACTAGATGGGCTTTTGATCTGGCACAGTAGGGCCTTGTGTGCATAAGTTTTACCTATTTGTATAGAAAAATTTATTGATTAACAGATGAAATTGATTATTTATCTGCTTTGTTCCTCTATAAAGGGACAGATTCTAACATGAAAAGAGATTACACTTGTTTCGACATCTAGAAAGTCTATGACTGATAAGAACTGAGGAAGCTATTTTAACGAGTTTTAATTTCCATCTCTAGGCCATAATTCACAATGTCATGTCACATGACATTGAATTGAAGCTCTGTGAATATGTGCTCTGCTCAATGGCCTTTGCATTTCACATCTCATGCATGAAATGGTCTATTGTTACTGGTTCGGAGGGGGGAGGTATCAAAGGACTCTGGTCAGCAAGTTCTTTCAGGTAAGTGGGAGAAGACAGCTGGAAAGGATAGGGGTAATATAAGACATAATGGTTTTAAACTCAGAATTATTAAATGAGGTCTTGTTTATGATGTTATGAGTGGAGATAATTATTGTTTGATGGCTTTCTAGTTTAATATATGAACTGAACTTGGTCTGTTTGGTACTGGCTGTATTTCCCTAAGACCTCACAAGCTTAGAACAAGCACCTCTTTTTTGCCTTCTGTATAACTGTGCAGCAACAGATGAGATGCTAACACTGATGGTGGTGTCTGAAGTCATGGCACCAACACATGAGGATAGAGGGTCTCCCCCCAGCAGCTCTAAGGAGGGAGGCTACCCCTTCTTGCCCCACTAACTTGGTTCCTGGTGGGACAATAAAATTTGCATGGGGTGGAAATTAAATTAGCCCGCTCCCCCTGTAAAGCAGGTCCCTTTGTCTCGAGGGTTCCAGACCAGTAATTGCAGCTAAGCACCAGGCGGGGGCTCACAAGGTCCTGCTTAGTCTGCCACTGTCACAAGTCCTGCACGCACATGAGAAATTACAGACAAAATTGTCCCTTAAAGAACCTCTTTGTTCCCATCAATATCATCAGTGTATATTCACCTGGGTTTTTCCCCTGTAATATAGATATTAGCACTTGAGGTAGAGGAAATTTGCTGAGCTTTTTGATTTTTAATTTTTTTTAAATAGTCTTTTTCCCCATGTGAATTCTCCAAAAGAATTTCAGTTTTTAATTTTCAGGTTTCTGCCACAGAAACTGCTGATTTCAGTCTCTCTACTGCTTTAGTATGCAGTGAGATCCTCCTGCTCCATGACTTAGACCTTTAACTTCCCTACTCCCTTGGGGACCTGCAGGTGACTGAATTTTTATCATTCTCAAAGAGAAAGCTGAGAGGCTGAGCTAGGCAGGGAGGAGCCCAGAGCACACTGTCACTGCTCTCTGTGCCTCTGACTCAAAGCTGTGACACATGTGGTTGCCCCTGTTAGTCCAAGGCAATTCACTTATCCCATGGCTTCATTCCTGTAGCGCTGGCGTGTATGTGCTCTATATTTTCACACTGTACCCGGGAGTTTAAGTGAGGCAGACCAAGAATACCTGGGGTTACTACTCTGATACAAACTGTAAAGTGTTCAATAATAAATATTACATCTCGAAAATGCCAGTTTGCTATTACTTCTGTATATTTTATGTGAATGCACATGCTAATTCTAGTTAGAATTCTAGAATGTGAATTCTAATGCTATCCATATTGTCTGCTGCAGACTGCCAAAGGCATTAGTAACTTTGCACTGTAAAATCTACAGAGCAGCTAATTAGTCAGTTTTTAAACTGAGCATTTAGGCCTTTCATGAAGTACACCAACTTACTGAAATTTTTCTGGGAAGAAAACACTTCAATCACAAAGAAACACAGAGCTGAGCCTAGTGTATAGCTCCATTTCTATTTTTTCTCCATCAGACTAAAATAATGACTCATTATAATAGGTTATTTCCATGTAATTCATGAAATAGTACAGAGTAATTGCCCTCTACAAAGTTTCTAAACTTTCTATTTTAACAAATGCTTTCTGTAGCAAGTATAACCCGATTTCAATTAACATTGATAAGGAGCCTCTTAGAGGCAAAAAATCAGATTATGAATTATAAATCCACCTTCTCAGATTGAGTCCCTAGATGCAGCCAAGGTTACTGGGCCTTTTTTAAACACTTTAAATGGAAAAAACTGAGGTCTAATTTAGTTTAATACAAACCCACTTTGATATAAGCGTGGAAAAAAATCCAGTGAAAATTAGTTTCAGTATTGCAAACCATCAGAGAAGAGAAACTTTAATTTTCATCTCACTAAATCAGAGATGATAGCATTTATCCAAGCTGTAGAAGACCCTTTTCACACCTATCTTCTGCATTAATCAGAAGAACAGATCTGTTCCATGGTCCCTCACTTCACAGTTGATCAAGTTAATCAGTACACTGTAGAATATTCTGGAAAATGTTTCCCTCATCCCTGCTGGTTGGAACCACTGTACCAAGGTGGATAATTACATATTATAAACTCATCACAACCAAGAACAAGAGTAGAAGAACAAGGATGCCTGGTGGAAAGAGGTCCTCAGGAAGTGGGTGACATGAATTCAGTCATCTTGGAAAAAAGCTTTGCATTTGAGCATCTTGATATTCTGGATTAATTTGCAAGCCTCAGACCTGTCAGTCTAATAGAGACTTCAGATCTAGCAGCAACATGTTTTTCTTTCATACCTGACCCAACTTACCAGACTTCACCCAGGTTAACAGGTAGTAGTTGGAAAAAACAAAACCACAGATTTTGTTTCCGAGTATGCTCTGTGAAAAAGAAAAAAAATCCCCCTCCTCTACTGAGGTACTAATGTCCAGAAATCCTCCTAGTTCACAGCTGGTTTATTGGGCCTGCCTTGCATCTCTGGCATGCTGCTATTCTGGTGTTTCTGCCCTGAGATTAGCAGGATGAAAATCAGGCAGGGCTCCAGGGCACAATGCTCCAGTGTTTGTGCCCAGAACTGCTGGTTTATCTGTAACGCTGCTCTGGGAGGGATTTCAGTGTCTTGCAGTCTTATCTTCACATTTTCCCCTTTTTGAGCTGTATCCCCAACCCATCTACCTGCAGTTTGCTATTTCCCCCCTCACGGCCGCCTGTTTACATGGTGTTTCCCACAGCCAGTTCCTGACCCCCAGGCTGCTCAAAATGCCGTGAATAAATGTGGCTTTGCAGCTTGCCAGGCACTGTGACTGGGAAAGAGTCTGGTTCTCAGAAGTCCCGGATGTATTACCCACTCTATGCACTCTCTTTCACAGACTTTTTATTAATATGGAACTTCCTACTGAATTATAGTGGAATTACCATGTATAACACTACCACGTACAATGTTGTTTTATAGATCCATCCTGTTTAGACAACACACAAATCACACTGCAACATGCTATGGCAACACCACCATGCAAAACATAGGGGTTTTTGTTTCAAACATTGGGATCGTTTCCTTTGTGGCTGTTTATTTACTTTTAGTGTCCTTTACTGACTCTGTCCCCTTGAATCCAAATTTCTTCCTGATTACAGTGGATTCAAAGCATATTACAGGAAGCCTTTACCTATAAGAAAGTAGTTAAAGAATTACTGTTTTGTTTTAAAATGTGAGATATTCCCACAGCCTCACAAAACTTTCACTGTGTTTGTTTCTTTTTGTGATTACTGGAAAGTATATATGTATTTTTTAAACACTGGAGGCAACACTCTTGAGCCTCATTGTAGGGGAAACAGTTTCTGACAACTGCTTCTCCTTCCCTATAAACTAAAAAAAACAAAAACCATGATCTTTGCTGAAAGCTTTCATATTTTTCATTTCAACACACACAGCTCCACTAACCAGGTCACAGAAAAAGCCACAGATGCACACGCCCACACACACACACAGCAGCGTCACCTGCACAATTCAACAGACAATGCAGACAAACTTGAGTATAATCCAAGATCTTTCTACCTCTTTTCATAACAGGTTAGTGCTCGCCCTCAGTGTTGGTGTACAGTTTTTATGGCATGGAAAAATAGGGATGTTTCTGCCCTACAAAAATAAATGCGTTGAATTCTTTAGTTTGAACTTTCACAATGTAAAAAAATAATCCCAAAGAAACTGGATAAGTAAAAAGAATCCCAAATATCATTAAATCAGTGGATCTTTTGGCAGATGGCAAAAGAATGCCCACACAACGGACTGCAAAATCTACCAGCCTTCATTTTTTTTTACCTTTGAGAAATAGCTTTCAAAAGTTATACATTGAAAAGAAAAAAATCAGTTCTTGTAGTCCATTATGAAAATGAATCCAAATCAAACCCTTGCACTTAAACAGCATGAATTCTTTGGTCCTGTAGAAGCTGTTAGACATTAAGGAAGATGGGGAAATTATTATTGTTTGCTTTTCCCTGTGCCAAATTAAAAAAAAAGGGGGACAAGGTCTTTTTTAGTAAAATAAAAAGAAGACAGGTTGGAAATCCAATGTATTCAACTGCTTTAGACTTAGTATTTTAGAAGACCAGAAAAAGAAACAACATCAAGCATGTTTTCACAGATTCTTTACTAAAATTATAGGGGGGGGGAAGTGCCTAATTTCATGCTTCCTAATGCAAAAAGCATGGCTCCCAAAGGTCCATTCCTCCATGTGTGACTATTGAGATCAGTGGGAAAGGGACTAGGGAGGAGGGGTTGTAATGAAAGCACATTTTAAAGCTGTCATTCCCAGGAAAATCCAACAAGCTGTGATGAATACACTTTTAACCCTCAGGTTAGAGAAGCAAAAGGGAAAGTAGGGATCAGTGAGGGGAAGGGGAGAAGGATGTCCCATCAGGCTTACTAGTCTTCCGAGGCAACAAACTTACCACATTGCGTGTGAATTTCTCAAAAGATGTTCGACGATCCAGAGTGTTTTCCAACTTAAATTTCAAATAAATAAAACAAAAAACAAACAAAAAGAAAAAGGAGGGGGAAAAGAAAAGCAAGAACAATGGAGTAGAAAAGAAGGCTTGATGAAACAATGGACTGCAAAACAAAGTTTGTATAAATCAGGAAGCAAACACACATATGAGGCTGTAATGGGACTTGATAAAACAGGGGATGGGCAAAACAGGTATAGCACTTGACAAAAATAATTTTTCATGGGGATCAAACTGGTTTGAATTTAAAGAAAAACTGAAAGTAAAAAGAAATAATGAAGTGCACATCTTGTGTTAATGAACTGACATTCACAAACTTAAGGACTTCACACGGACAGTTGAAGCTTTCTGGTATTTTCAACATCTCTCTCTATATTGGATCTTCAGAAATCAATGTTTGAACAAAAAACAAAATCACACAGTACTTTCACATAATTTTAGGTTGTCATTATAAACAATAGAATGCTACGGTGTTAATAACTACCTTGTTCCTGTAACAATCGGGGCCCTGATTTTCCAAGGCACAGGGCTCCCAGTTTATTCTAGGAGATTACTGTTTAGAGCCCACTAACAGAATTATTTATCATCATGGAAATCTGCATTGTACAAGCTGCTCCACATACTCTGGGCTGTGGCTATTCAGAACCCATTCCATAATCTGGATTTTTCTAAGCAAATATTACATACCAAGACATGAACCCCTGTTTGCCAAAGTGTGACATGATCAGTCTTTCAGGTCAGACTCCTAGCCTACTCAAAACTATTCATGTAGTAATAGGGAAAGAAACAAAATTAGGAAGCCCCTATATTTAGAGTTGAAGTTAGAAGTTATTCATATGAATAAGATTGTTTCTAAACACATTTTGTAGCTTTCATAGGTGGAATAAAGAGAACAACAATTATTACATAAGCAAACTTGCAAACATGAAAGACTATTCTTCTGGGATTTTATTTTATTTTTTTTAATGTATTTGTAAAGCACTTTGCAATTTAAGGTGCTTCATAACAGAGAAAACAGTACAATATGGGATGTAAAAATAAAAATAAGTTTTGCTAGATTAACTTATTGAAACATGCCCGCATGCAGGATATATACACATATATGTATATTGAACTCCTGTGTGTATGTGACCCTCCAAAAACGCCAAGCTGGTCACCTACCAGATATCCAGTTGCACTGGCACAGGGGAGAGAAGACTGAGTATTGTTGCAAACATAACCACTGCTTTGCACAGTGGCAAGATAAAGGCAAGATGGACCAATACCTTTTTCTTGGCCTGTAGCAGCTCCTGGTAGGCACTGGATCGTATAAAACGAGGATAAGAATCACTTTTCATCAGTTTGTAAATGTGCTCCTGAAAAGGAAAGGAGGAGCTGTTACTCCCATGAAAGAGGACACGTGGCAAACGGGAGGCAGCCACATGTTTTGGCTGTGGAATGTACACCAGCTAGCACTACTGTGAAAAGGAAATATTACACAATAGCAGGTTTCAATTCCGAAGCTAAGGCTTAATTGCTTTCTATTCTTAAAGCAGAAATACCACCCATTTCTTATGTATAATTACACAACAAACCTTTATTTAATTTATGCACTAAATTTTCCAGTACAAAATTATTTTCTAAGAATTGACAACCGAGTCCTAGCTTAAGGCCCAACTTCAAACCTCCCTTACATTAGTTAGTTTAGCTAAGTGATGTAATTAGGAGCTTTGGGTCCTTCCTCATCAGGTTTTCTGAATTCGTTTCTGGAGATACTCTTGTGATTTTGGAGGCTAGGAAGAGGTACTAGGTTTTCAATTCAGCACCACAAACAGTGCTTTTGTTAGTGAGGATATCCCCTGGCTACTCTTGATAACATCTTTTGACAGATGTTTAGTGTGCTCTCCAGCTAACAATATAAAAAGGAATATACATATGTAAATTGAAAAACAGTTCCAGGCTAATCTAATTTTCAACACATTAATTCTTCAGAGGCATATGAAAATTTGGAAACCTTTATCCAGAAAATAAATGACCAGAGCAGCTTATAAAACTTTTAATTTTGGAGCATTCTAATTTCTGAAAAAGATGAAAAACAAAAAATCTCTGATGTAGGACACTTGATAATTCTAGTTCTGATTATATGCTAGAGGAAAGATTTGTAGAAAAAGCAATCAGAATAGGAAATGCTCTCAAAATTACTTATAAAAAATCCTGAATTGTGTTAGCTATTTTAGTGGAGCTTTTCTTTTACTCAGATTCTACTTTTTTACTGTAGGAAACCTGTAGCACAGCAATTGGGAAACAGCAAACAAACTGGAAAGTAAATACTGTTTCTCAGCTGGGTAGTGCATAATATTAGTGAATACAAAAAAAACCAAACCAACCAACCAAACCCCCAACAAAAAACAAAAAACAAGACACCCCACCTTATCTGAAAATCAAGGCAAGGTAAAATTAGAAGTGTTATTTAACTTGTGCTGTATTAGAAACTTCAAAAAATATTCTAAATGTCTTTGTTTGTATTTCTTACACTAAGCAGAGAAATTCTGGTGTATATTCAGAACTTAGACTGGTTTATTTGGGGAGGTTTTTTTTCCACTCAGTGTTTGTGAAAGCAGACAATTCAGTCAACAGAGAGCAGAAAGTGGTGATGGGCAATAAAATTTTATTTCTGTACAAGAAATATGCCTGTAAAAGCAAGAATAAATTAGGCTGTATTAGCATTGTTAATGTACACATTAGCCAGGACACACGTTAATGCACATACTTAGCAAAATCAGACTATTTTTACTTACGTGTCTCGTTTTACTTATGTGTCTGCATTTAACATTTCATCTTTCCAGCTCAGAAATGCTTTTCATACATTTTTAACCACAATTAAATGACCCACCACCTGCCACGTAAGTTGTCTCTTTCCCAGCTGGCAGGCCAAAAAGGGCCTGTTGCTGAGGCAGAACCCTACTCCTGACAAAACCCTCCACCTCAGATGGACACTTTAAAGCTCCTAAAGCTTCAAGTGAGAACACAGCAGGTGTAGCCTGTCCCTTTTCCAGAGAAACTGAGGCTTCCAGGTTTAAGGTTTTTTGCTGAACTGGATGAACTAATCAGAGGTCCTCTCCAGGAGGCAAAGTCCTGCTTGCGTAAAGACTGAATACTCCATGTCTTTCATAAAGGAAGGACAAAATTACAAGCAGAGAGATCTGGAAGTAAAAGGGTATTGAATTTTTACACTTATTAAAAAAATAAAGATTGGGTACTGGCAAGGAATTTAATTCTCCTTTATCCATTTAACTGCCAAGACATGTTTTTTTAAAACCTTTAATCTTGTTAGATTGTTTATTTGTGTAATTTATGTGTTTGCTATACACTGCATTCTTAAATCTCCAGTGGTCAGCAGATGCAAGCGAAATTGTATGTTTGGTTTAATGTAGATTACTTCAAAGCAATGGGTATGACATATGGGTCTAATGAAAATTTTATTGTTACTCCATAGGTTGCTATCCTCAAAATGGAAAAATGAAAAGGAGGTAAAATTATTCCCCTTCATATTTAGGGCAGAGGCATTCTTCCAGAAAGTAGAGAGCCTCAATTCAATTCCCTTCTCTCCTTCCTGGGGCCTGTAGCAGCATCTCCTGATTCCCAAGATGATGACCTAATAATCAAGCTGTAGGAAATTCTGCAGGGATATGATCTCAATCTCTCCTTTTGACACCATTTCACTTTGCATTAATAATTAAATATTCATCACTGGGCTGCTGATGAAAATGGAGGATGATACCAGTTCTGCTACTTTTACTGTGAATCCAATTATTTTCTATTGCTTTTCTCAGAAGACTGCAAAGATGAAATATTAAGTTATAAGTCACATGAAGTGTTGCATTTAATACAGAAGTACTTCATTTTTTCTTCACTACATGCTTTCCTCTATTCAAAGTCCACTTGAAGAATCTATATCAAGCATAGAAATTTCATTAAGAACTTCATATGCCCCATGAAAGAAAGAATGTTACACATTTGCATTGCCAAAATGGCATTTTGGAAACAGGGCATTATCATTTAATTCCCAAATACATCTCGCTTTTTCATATAGATTTCACTAGCCAATATCCAATTTCAAATGTCCATTAACACGGTTGCAAACTGACCTGAGCATCTTCAAATGTGTATCTTCCAGGTTCCTTCACATTCTGAGTGGTTTTGTCATAACTTTTTGAATCTAGGTTGATAGCGCTGGGTGCACCTGGAGCAAGAAATTCTTGCCAGATTTCTTGGACGCGAGCAGGAACTTCACGGATAGGCCTCTTCTTCAGGTCTTCTACTGCTAACCAGAACCTATGGCACAACACAGCATCTTGACTTCCAGCTCAGGATAACCACTAATGAAGTACCTGCATTCTTTCTTGCTCTTAAAAAAGAAATTAAGTGACGGAAGTTTTCATCCAAACATGTTAAAGTAAGAAAAAGCTGAGTGATTTTATGTTGGGATCAGCATTCTGGTATAGTGTCTCAAGGCAATCAATCCACCTTTGGAAGCATTAGAAGGCTCTGTATGAGATGGGTAGGAAATCCTTCACTACTCATGTATGGGTGACATGCTTACAGGAAGATTTACCTTTAGCTGGAATTAAACTGAGACTTCATTTTGGCTGAACCACAAGGGCTTATATTACTTATAAACTGACTGCTTTTTGACATTCCTTCAAAAATTAATAATTTATATTCTTGCTATCTACATGAGTCTCTGAGTCCTACTAAATCCTAAACTCTGTAACTGTAATTTTGTTACCCACAATTCATGCATAAATTGGAAAAGCATTTGTTTTGCTAATTATAATTTAACTTCTTTTTTCAGCATTCCATTTATACGCATATTTTTGCTAAAAATGCTGAATGGAATTACGCATTCTCTCTTCCGCTGCTGAGCAAACCAACACTGGGCAGCCAAACGCAGTGCAGCTAGTTCACTGTATCCTCATTCAGTCTAGAGCAAGATCAATAAAAAGGTCTTGAGCACTTTATGATCATAGCTAACTAACTATAAGCTTTATTCCATTATTTCTTCTGTTGGTGTTCAGACTCTCTCATGGCACAAAAGAATCCTAAATTAATTTAGGATCCCATTCTTAGACATGGTTCAGACCACTTAGTTCTCCCCCAAATCCAAGAGCTCAACTAAAGTTTGACTTTGGTAAACATGGACTATATGCCATCACAACATTTCATTATTGTTCTGACACAGCTGATCCTATGAAACAGATAACCCGAGCCTTGAAGTCATTTAACTTTGAAATCAGCTGCGTTATCCAAGGCTTGCAAATAAATTGGGTGCACCTTTAAAATGTGGTTCCAGCCTGCTTACACTGTGAGATCAACTTAAGCTCTCTTAGCTGAGTTCAACAAGGATGGGATAGGAGAGAGGAACAGTGAAACTGTACTCAGACCCCCAAGAAGGCAAAATGATACCACCCTCAATCCACGTTCTAATTATTGAAAAACTCTTAAGGGAGGATAGTAAAACATAGCAAACCTTACAGTATTCCTGCTATAAGATATTCTTCACTTGAGAACACTTTCAGGAAGCAATTATTCCTTCATAGTCCTATTTTGAAATTTCTTTGTAGCACAGATGGAAGGAGCCTATGCTCATTTTCCACAAGCCAGTATGGCCAGCTTCACTCTACCAAGAAGACTATTTTAGGTATTTCTACAACCTTCAGTTTCAAGAGTATCTAAGAACAATTTTTTCATCTAAGATTCTCCAAGAGACAGAGAAGCAATATTGTCCCATTTTTGCAAATATATTAATAATGTAATAATGTGCAGTCATTTCTCCAAGGTCACAAAGGTGGTCTGTGCCAATAGAACTCCAGTTTCAAAAATTCTGGGTAGCATCACTTTTATGTATGAACTACGTGGGAATACTAAGTGGGAATAGAATGTAGTTCTGCACAGAGCCTGAGGATGTATCCTGAGAATTTGATGGCAATGCAGCAAGAGAGGCCTCATAACTCAAGTTTAAAAACTGCAAAGCTCACAAACTCTAATTCAGTTCACTCTCTCAAATTTGGGCAACCTACTTTGGTTTCCTTAAGCTGCTTTCGATATTTGCATTTAAAAGCACATATCCTGCAGTGCTAACCCCTTCAAGTGCATCTTCTGGGATTGACTGATTACTCATGTGTCTCCAAGTCAGGTAAGGAACACAAAAATGAAAGGGAAGGATGCTCTTTGTAAACACACATTTTCTATCTCTCTGCAGACACCCTGCGGATCTAGCTCAAAGATGTCACTTCCTTGTTTGTTCCATTGTATCACTGCCAGTAGTTCTGGAAGTCAACACAAACATGCCTCAGGATGCTATTTTCTTCTGCAAGCAAACTGTTTTCATACAGTAGGTTATGCTCAATTATGGGGAAATAGATGGGTGATAAATTTCAATAAATTTAACTTCTATGCTTGCAGCATAGAATAGGTAGGCTGTATAGACCCATTCTTACAGGCTGAACACCAGTTCTTTGATAGATTAATTTAATTTTACCCTTCTAACAATAGCATTCAAAGACTCGACTAAAAATGTGAAGTTCTAAATATAGAAACCTCTCTAAAAGTGGGAAGAATTATGATTTCTGTGTTATGTCACGTCTAGGGTGGTTATTTAATTTTAAGATTTTAATCTACTTACTTTTAAGAAAAGATGCCTGCCCTCCTCCCACAGAGAGTTGAATTCAAATATTCAAAGTTAGGAAATGACAAAAATAAGGCTTGCATTTTCAAAAATAACTTTTTCCAATATCCCATGGCAACCAATAGCACAGATGAAGTTGAAATGTAGTCAGCAAGACCTCAGCCCAGAGCCTCAAACCCAAAGAGCTCCCTGTACCGTTTTACAGCTCTCTGCCTCAGGAGTGTGACCAGAGCAAGGGAAAACTCCTGTAGCAAAAAGCACAGATTGCAACACTATGTGCAAGGGCAGGAGAGGGGAGAGGAGAAACTGCGTTTTCTGGACAATTATATACACAGACTTGATGCTACTTTGTGTAAGGAACTAGAACTCAGTCTGGCTGCCCTTGGTGGGAACTGCATCTCCTGTAAGTGGAGGTTTGCTTCTACCATGGAGACCCTCTCTCTAGAAGATGCTCAGTGCTGTTTGAACAGAGACCTGAGTAGCTGAGTGTAAACCTCGCTGCTGTCTTCTATCCCAGTGTTTGGGATAGACAGACACCCCCTGCCACATGCTGGGTCACACAGCAGACACACAGCAGGGTGAGTGTGTAGTGTATGGCAATACTACATCCAGCCACATGGACTGGTGAAACACATGCTGCAAGATATCTGCGGATTATGTCCTCCAGCTGGATTACTTTCAAAGCCGTGGTGGCCTCATGGATAAATAGCACAGCTGCAAAACAGCTCTGTTCCATTAACTGACCCAAATGTCAGGTGGAGCCAGATCCCAGACCAAGCTAATCAGTTAAATTTAGCCTGTAGTAACAAAGTGAGAGAAAGGCAGTGGTTCTCCATGAAATGTGTGAGGTATAGTCAGCGTGGAAACAGTGAAGTGGAAATTACGTGGACTTTGCACTCAGTGCATGTGCCACAAGTCAGAGGACAGACCTTACATTATTTTCAGAAAAAGCAAACAAAAGCCTGAACAAACTCTATGAATAAAATCACGTAAGGTTTTTCCAGGGCAGGAAAACTGCTCTCTGATTTCTAGAGTCCACCTTCTTGCCAACTACAACTTTCAGCTTCAAGGCATAGTAGAACTGAAGGATTTTAAGAATATGACAGAGAAAATCATTAAATCTTGCAAATAGTTCCTTCTCATCTACTCTGTAGAAATGGCAACATTGCTGGCACTTGGCATTTAAGCTTGAGTCTGAATGAGAAATAACTCACAGGCAATTTCAGCTTTGAGGATTAAATTTTGGTCAAGTTATTAGCACCCAAAACAGGGCCTCATAATCACCAGTGTAAAGGATAAACATCTCACAAAATGTCAGCTTGCAGGGAGATGGTTAAATAAAAACTACTGAGGGAAAACATCCAAATCTAGCAAGTTTCTCAGTCCCTCTCTTCTTTTCCTGTATTACAAGAATGCAAAGTCCCTTTTTCCTACTTAGTCACACATTACAGAGCTAATAAATGAGCATCAAAGGAAGGGCCAAGGGGTCCAGTGGTTTCTCCTTCTGTGTATCATGGAACCTAACCTGGCACCACTCTCCCTTCACTAACCTAGGAGGTTTTTTGCAGTGTTAGAGCTGCTTTGGAG
Source organism: Machaerirhynchus nigripectus (assembly GCA_013397975.1). NCBI lineage: Eukaryota > Metazoa > Chordata > Aves > Passeriformes > Dicruridae > Machaerirhynchus > Machaerirhynchus nigripectus. The sequence goes on along the minus strand of VZRQ01009368.1, from coordinate 1,633,703 downwards.
ATCACACCCACTGCAAAACTGCATAATGATTTAAACAGGCTTTCAGGTTGGCAGGTCTGAAATGATTTAATCTTTACAGGCTGCAACTCCTACAAAATAATCAGTTGGGAGCAAACCTATAGTCAGCATACAAATACTAACTTTCCAAAGAATTCTGCTGCATTACAGACAGAGGAAGGATAATAAGAGGAATACAGTTTCTTAAAAGAATTAAAGAAATTAGGTCTCCAGGTACCACGTTGCAGTAAGTTTGATTTCATAACCTCACTCTCTTTGAAAAGTCCTTTCTTTAGTGCTTAGACAGCCTTGTGACCAAACTCAGTAGTACTAGATCATGCTCAAACTTTAGTCTTGTGAATTTTAAACAATGGTCACCATTTTTTAATAGGCAGCGGGAATTTCATAAATCTATTATCCAAATCATATGTTACTTTAGCTATTTGTTCTGTGTATTGAGCAGCACACAAAGCAAGTCTTCAAAAACTGTATGGTAACAAGAGATCACAAGTCAGCCTGCATTAGGTGAGTGCAGAATCCAACCTGCAAACTGCAGTCACACTGTAATGAAGCTACTGCACTGACAGAACTGCTTAGACAGTTTTATTCCTTTGCTATGCTTCACAACACTCCTTTAGAGAGTGAAATACCATTAAGCCCCATTTACAGGCAAAGAAAAAAGCACAGAGATACGAAGTAAGAAGGGGAAACCTGGTTATATTTCTGATCATTGCACAATTCTCAGTATTAAATCACAGCTCAGGTTCCTTCATCCCTTTTGTGTTCCTTAAGACAGGATCTGTATCCACCAAGAATGATATTGTCAGACAGCTTAGACACTCTCAGTTGAAGTTAATGAAACCGTAACACTGGGATTTTTTGCCATGTAAGATCATTGCACTTGAAGAGAAATGGTGTATCTGGTAGACATCATTTCATGGTTTTGGCATTTCTTTCACCAAAATTAGGCATAAGACATCTAATCTACTAACACTGAAGCTCCTGTCATGCCTGCAGTCCCTGCTATATCCTGTGTACTCGGCTTGAAAGCTTGAATGCAGGGTGCCAGCTGCCTACCCAACCACAGGCTTGGCAGTGCTGTAAATTTTATCGTGATTAGATCTGCAAAAGTACAAGAACCAGCAACTGGTTTGAGTTGAATTTTTTGCAGCGGGAAGGTGTGAGTGGACATAATTACTTTTCTCAAGGTGGCTGTCAAATTAATAATAAAAAAAATACCACTAAAAACCCCCAAGTTACCATGACGGAGTTAACAGGTGAGCAACAAAACTGGTGGTCTTCTAAGGTTTTATCAGTGGTAATGCTTGAAATCATCAAGCTTTTAACTTACGTTATTGATGTCTAAAATATTTCGACAGCCATACACAACAAGCTTTACAAGCTCATGTTTTCTCACCCAACTTTACTATGTGAACCTAATGGTGGATTGATTTCCCTACAGCTTGAGAATTTAGAAACGTAATTCTGAGCTTCTGAGACAGTTTTCCTTCAGTTAATTATTACAGAAAGCACCTTTTCAGAGCAAATTTATCCCCTGCCTGGCTTGTAAGATCATATTCGCCATTACTCAGATATTAAATTTTATAATGCCAGTATAAGAATTTAGAGGGAGAGACAGAAGAGTAGATGGCATGTCAAGGAATCATCTCTGAGGAAATTTCATGAGGGAATTTTTCTGGATCAGTTACTTGCAGTTTGCCTGTGGTTAGTGTTGTAAATAGGATTAGACGGAAGAGTTAGGGATTATGCGGGTAACAGTCTAGTTGGCAGAGAGACAAATTAATCACAGAAAAGCACCAGGAACGGCAGCACACACTGGGCTCAATAGGTTCATGTTTGAACAGCTGCTCTGCATAAAAATTTACCAGGATGCTCTTTAAAAAATAATTTAAAAGAAATTACCTTTCCTTTTCTTGAGTTTTAAAAATTCATTTTACCAGTTGGACTTTTTAATAAGAAAAATCTGTATCTGTGACTAATAAAGTCATCAACATACACACACAGGTCAGGCTATATTTGTGATGCAAAGTTAAAGTTTGAATATGAGCATGGTCAGCAATTTATAGATCTCCAACTCCAATTATTCTGCTGACAAATTTAAATTAACAACAAGGAGATCTGTGCAATTACTCAGCATTTATAAATCAACACCATGAATATTAAATGCCTCTTGTAAGATGCTACAAAAGCATAATTTTAGTATGAATGGCTATGCTGCACAACTTTAGAGTGAGAATTGGCACAGGCAAAAAGTACGTTAGGATTATTCTGAGTTCTAGAATGTAAATGCAAATAGGATTCTACATTACTTATGTTATTGGTGAATGGAAAGTGATACAGATGATATCTGACAAGAAGGTGGAAATAAGAGAAAAATATGTTTCCTATATTTTTGTACTACGCTCAGCTTAATTTGTCTGTCTATAGAAAGGCTGTTATTAGTCTCTCTGAAATAACTCTTACTGAAATATGACTTTCTTAGACAAAACATGCTATTAACCAATGGATGGACTATCATTTTTAAAATCAAATAACTTTCCTCCTCACTTAAAAGTAATTCTGTAAATATACTTTTAAAAACGTACCCTATATGCTTCATACACTAGGAACACTTTTCCATTTTGCAATTAGTGAGGAATTTGAGAGCTAGATGTCACCCTACTTCAGTTGTGTCAGACCCATAAGTACTAGAATATTGGTGGAGATTTCCAAAATGATCTCCAGAAAACAATCAACCTGATGAAAGTCTCTGAATTTTACTTTTAGGTCCTTTATTTATTTTTAAATTTCTTTATTTTCATTTTGCTTTTGTCATAATATTTGACTTAATAAAAGATATTGAACAGGCCTTGAACGAGCCTGTTTTATACCTGTTTAACAAGAAAAGCTGAAAGAAAAGTTCTTACATGAGTAGTAGGACCAAAAGTTGAACATGAATGGAAAAATATGCTTCATGTAAATCTCTGTTAACTATATGAATATTTCTCTCAGCCTGTACATGAAAGTGGGCAGCAATCTGGATGAGTTAATTCTAAAAGGTGAGGAAAATTTTTGGAGGGGTCAAAAAATGAAAATAAAAGTATCAGGAAAAAAAAAACCAAAACAACAAAGCAAAAACCCAATATATCTTACAACCTATTAAAAAAATAAAGTAGGTCTCATTTACCTTAAATTTTCTGAACTGAATTCTGACTCCAAGAATTTCAGAAACTGCTCTCTTCCCACAGGGTCTTTCAAAGCTTCATCCATGCCAAATCCCCATCGTTTCACCCTCTGCTGCCCTGGCTCTTTGCTACAGAAGAAAAAACAACAGAACCCAAAGTGAGCAATACTTCAGTATTCTAATAATCTGTGTTCATCATTTAGACTAAGTTGTAAAGTTCCATGGTTTTCTCACTTTTTACAGTGCTCACATATGTGCAATGGTCAGCAATGAGCAAACAGACTGTTAGTACTTACACAGGATGAAGGTAAACACAGAAGAATAAAGATTTCCAACTAGGAATGTTCTCAGATTTTAAAAGGTGTCTCTTTTTTTCACCATACTAGAATCCTGGAAACTGGTTAATGTAACATTTCACACTGATTTCTTAGTCTTTAGCACTTCCCATTTTACCAAACTGTAAAAGTGGAAAGACCAAAAGGGTACTGCACTGCCCTTCTACCTCAGTATTTTCCTGCAGTACCTTTGTCTGAAATCTTCCCATTCCAGAAAAGCATGTTAAACCCCCTTACTTCCAAAGAAGAAATAAAATTATATACCTTGTCTCCAGTTCCCAGAAAGTGGTGTCATCTGATATCCAAGGGTTTGAGGGATCAGGGGGCACAAGAAAAGGATCATATTCCAAATACTGCTCTGTATAAGCTAATAGACTAGGAAAAGAAAAGCATTGGACATTGTCGAGTCAGGAGGTGAGGAAACCCGACCAGGTTACCCGAGTTAACAAGTTACCTTGCATCAATGAACCACAGTAAGTGTGTGTGCACACACTCAGAAGGCAGCTACAAGCTCAGGGTGAAATAGGTTTACCCAAGCCATTTAAAAGTGGACCACTGAAGAAGGAGGGGTGGCTCAGATCTACCAAGAGTAGAAATAAAATAAGCTTCCCTAATACTTCCACATAGTTCCATTTAAGGTTCCTTTAGGCACTAATAAATTAGGTCACACAACCTCTTGCACGCAAATTTGTTTTCATAAAGGAACATGTTTTATATCCCTGTGGTTTTAATCATCAGTTCCTTTAAAATCTGTTCTAAAACACTGCCTATTACACAGCTTATATTTATTTGCCCTGCAGCTGCTAGTACTTCTTTTATTTGCTCTTAAATACAATTAATATTTTTATTATTTCCTAATCAAAGGGCACTATTCCCAAGTTTATTTTTTCAAAAATAAACCAAAATTTTTTTCACTTTTTTTTTTGTATTCAGGAATTGATCTGACTCAGTTGCACACAATAAAAACTTTGCTTGTATTCTGCTAATATACAACTCCCATTGTCCTTATTCATGCTTGCTGTTTCCTTTGGCCTCATAATTTTTGTAAAATTATTGACAAGTGAGGACAACTATTCTTTGTTTTCAATTCCTATTATATTTAGTGTACATTATATTTTCACTGTTCAGCAAACAAAAAATCTTAACCTGCTGTCTTTATAAATAAATATTTATGCACATATACACATAAATAAGTAGACATATATGCACAAGTGTATACGAGATGAAGAGCAATTTGTATTTGGCTTAATTTCCTTTACTAAGCCCTATGCATCTCAATTGTCTTCAGTGTTGGGCTTTTTGTTTTATTTGCTTTCTAGACCCTTCCTGACAAATTTTGGTCTCATTTAGAGATAGATTCCTAGTAGTTACATCTCTGACCCAAACTGAGCCCAGACTCGCTTTGTGCAAGCACTGGCTGAGTTCCATGCCAATCAGTTCCCTTGCTTCATCAGTGATTGCCCTTTTGAAATATCAAAACAATAACCCCTGACCTACTCCCTTTTAGCCTCTCTGCCAGTGAAAGGTGAAACCTGTGATCACTTGGTCAGAGGCTCTTTCAGTGGCTCAGGTTTATCAGAAATGTATCATGGAATATCTGGAATATTTTTATCACGAAAAGAACTTCACACTTCCCCACATAAAGTAAACTTTCATCAGTTATTTCTATGCCATCTAAGCTCCCATGTCTCTCTTTGAAGAGCTATTTGCTGTGAATAGCTCTTTGAAACTATTTCATTCTGACATTTTCCCAATAGTTATCAGTCTAATTGAAAAAAACCAGAAAATGTGACAATATACGTACCTCTCTGCAACTTTTGACATTTTTAATCTATGCCTGTCTAATTGCATTTGCCAGTGCTTAATCTGCAAGAAAGGAAGGCAATGAGTTTTATGAGTAATTTATTGCTTGACTCTATTTCTATAACTTTTTTTATTAGGGCTGTAATTGAACCTTAATTTATCCTAGGGCACAGGAGAGAAATATATCTGAATTAAAACAACATTTCTCCAGTGCAGTTCTAAAATAAATGGAATCTTCCATTAAAGAGAAAAGATCATACAGAGACAAAAAATGTGCCCAATATAACATTTTCCCTAAAGGTTCATCAACAGAAATCCAGTTAGCCTTTTCTTACATCTTTGAAGAGAACTACTACTTCTTCAGACATTTACGTTCTCCAAAGTCTAACATCTCAGGAAAGATCGACAAAGCTTTAACAGTAGATAAATGTGTGACCCTATACATGCATACATGGAGTGGTAAGTATACCCCCAAATCTCAAATCAATGTTGAAAGAAGAGCAAGCTGTCCACAGCTGAACGGTCTAATGGGCTTAGCTATACAGAGAACCCACTCACTGGCCTACTTCCCACTGCCTTTAGATGTTTAATGCATTACACAAAAAAATCCAGGTTTTGTGTCATTAGTTGTGATGAAGTTACATGCCTAAATCCACATATCTTGAAACAAGGGAAAAGTTTATTAAGTGTTTACTATAGCTGCTTTGAATAACTTCCCAGACACAATAATTTTTGTTTTATACCTACTTTTCTAAAAAGTTAATTTAAATGTACATGTTTGTAGTTATGTTCCAAACCTCTTGGTGTAGTTCATCTTCTGTGGGTGGCTTAGTCTCTGGTACTGGCGTGTGCGTAGGGCTGTGACTTCGAATGTCATTTTGTAAGCCATAGACAGACTACGCAAAAAAATATGGAACAACAATAGTTGCTTTCAGACAATGCTTTCTACACACACTCACAGTAACTGTCATGGTTTAGTACATTGTGCTCAAGAATTAGCCAAGATCATCTTTTCCTAAGGAAACTGCAATAACCCATGCACTCAGATAAAATTGTGCTTCTGCACTAGAGTGTAAGATAAAGACTCCCAGACTCCCACAATTCCATAAAGCCACAGGACAAAGGATCTACTTTTATTAGGTCTCCATGCTAGCATCATAGTAAACATGGGGGATGACACTGAGAGATGCTGTTACCGTAAGTGGAGTTGACTGGTAGGTGAAGTATCCTGAAAGGTACACTAACACAAGGATTATTTGGATGACTCCCAAAATTGCAGTTACTGTCTGGTAAATTACACTAATCTGGACCTTTCACTACCATAAATAAGCCAAGCTAAAACTTTCTCTAAATCCACTTTCCTTCTTAAAACATACCTTTCTATGGGTCAACATGCAAATGTACCTCAAAGGAAGTACTTTAAAGCGGGAGTCAATCTACATGGTTATGGTGCAAAGGATCTATAAGAGTTGAGCCAACCCATCTGTACAACCCTAGATAAATTACATTCTAATTACAACCTAATTTAGATAGAGCTAATTTCTTCCACAATTTCCAGTCATCCGTTTTGGGCGTAACTGTAGAAAAGAGACACGCTTTTCATTAAGACCAGGACAAGAACTTCTGTAAGAGTTTATGCTGAATTTAAATATTTTTTTTTCCTTATTACTGACAAAAACATTTTAATATGCTTTATTCAATCTACTAAACAACATGAATAAAGCATGCAAAAATGAATTTTATGTTCAAAATCTCTTTGTATTTCTCCAAGATCTTATGTGATAGCATTTACTTAGCATTAGCAGATTTGTTAATACTAAGTCAACTAAGAGGTTATGAAATATTAACATATGTTCATGCATTTGTTCCTTGCAGCTGTAAGAAAAAAATGCTGTAAGAAACTATGGAAATTCATGCTATAAATTTCCTCCACCTCCTTCTTCTGATAAAATAACAGTACTTACCTTTCTTGTTTTATGTGGATTTCTCATTCTTGAAGATTTTTTTATATCCACTTCAGTAGTGTTTACACAGCCAGGCTATTAAAAGAAAGAGAAAGGGAAGCAAAAGACTAAATCTGGGAAGGAACTTCACTCAGATACTCCTCTTCGGTGTGAAAGGCTGAAAAATAAATTCCACACCATGAAATCGAAATAAAATAAAGTCCCAAGATAACAGAAACCAATCACGTTTCTGCTTTGGTTTTGCCAAGGAAGCCAAGGAAGAATTTATTACATTCTAACTATCCCTCCAAGAAGCATGGTTGACCTAATGTGACAAAATAAACAGAATTGTGCAATATTCACCTCATCTGTGAACCTCAGGCTCCCTTCAGGAGCATCTGCTTTTGGGTCAATTTTTAAAGAGGATCTTCTTTTAAAATGGATTTTTTAAAAAGTACCAAAATGGGATCTGCTTCTTTGGAAAAGAAAGGGAAAAAAGCCAAACGTAAACAACAAAACAGGCTTCTACAGCCTAACCAGAAGTCTAAATAAAATGACTGTCAAAACCTCAGATTTGGGTTTCATTGGTTCATTCTCACAACTCTGTAGCGTCCCAAAGCACGCAAGTACTCTAGTTTCTCCTAATTCATCTTCCTTTGACAATTCCTTCTAAGTACAAAATCTGTGCGTAAGACTGTTTTTTTACCCTTTGCTGGAAACAACTGATAATAACTGTTTTGCTCTCAGGTGAGTTTTATCTATTGATTTTGGAGGGATTACATTTGACACTGAGTGGAAACTACAAAATCTGCTCTCTAGTGAGAGCAGATTTTTTGTGAAAGTAGGTTGGGGTTTTTTTAATGGGAGTAGCTAGATATTGAATTACTTGCCCAACAGCCAAGATGGACTTATTATCACATTAATGATACAACCTCTGTCTTCTTATCATAATGTAAAATGTGACTTTAAATTTTCAAAGATAAAATTTTAAAAATTGCTTATATAGGCAGCGCTAAGAAATAAATAGTTTCCATTCAACAAAGCAGTTATATTTTGTCTCTGGAAAATATTCTAAACAACAGACTAATTTTTTTAAATCCACGATGGTTTTTTTTAAATTAATAAATAAATAAGTTTCTCTTTTAAAGTAATAAATTAGTGCGCATTTGATCATATTACATTTGCAAGTAGAAAAGGTTCCTCATTGCTAACAATAAAAATAGATAATATTCTTAAGACTGCATCTGACACACTGAATTGGGAAGGTATCCTTTGTGCTTCTGAACAAAAATGGGTGTTTTTTAAACTCAGAAATAACTTGCAACCCTCAAAGAAAAAGGTTGTAAAATACGAAGTTCTGCACAAGGGTCAATTTAAAAGCAGAAAGCAATTTCCCAGGACAGTATACTGAGATAAAAGTTTAAAAAAACCCAGTGCATCTACTTTAGCATTACAGCAGCAGCTGGCAGTGAAGAAGACAGGGGCTTTAACAACATCTACAGCCTTTCAATGTAACAATTTAAATAGCAGGCACACTTACATAAGGCACAAACTGTTATTTGTTCAGTTTTCAGTTATGGTTTGTTAAAAGCATGTCCCAAAAATGGAGAGGGGAAAAAAAAGGCATAAACCTCATATGAAGCCTCTTATTTTTAAAGATTTCAAGCCCACCAGCAGTAAATTGGTACAGACAGATCTTGCAACTTGCCTGGGTAACTTACATGCCAGAATTGTGCAGATTGATGCAAGGGACACAAGAAATTCTGGGAGATTTTTAGAAATGAAACCAGGGCAAAGATTTTGCTGGTTGCAAAGAGGCCAAACCCAGTACTGACCTTCGGCAGCACCTAGTGGATTCTTACTGACAGCCAGCTGTTTGAAACCTCTCACGCTGAAGTAAAGCTGCCCTGGTAGGGGCACGCAGGGGAGGCTGTGTGGGGAGAAACTGGAACAAGGTGGGATTGAAGAGAAGCTGACAGGAGAGCAGCCCCAGGAAGGGAGAGGCAGGGAAGCATCAGGAAGCCTCAGTGCAAAAGGGGAGGCAGCTAAAGGATGTGTCAACTACTCTGACAACCTGGGGTAGCAATAGGAGTTTAAGACATATATCACTACCTCTATAAAATACCATTCTCATAACTTGATTTAAATTACATGATTGGAAGTACCTAATGTAGCTTGGGCCACAATTTATGTTTTCTTCTCAACAGAAGTATATATATTAAATTATACTTGATATGAGATGGGTTTTACTGTTTCTCTGGTGATGCTAAATTTCATTTGTCAATATTTAGGAATAAATATCAAACATCTTTTCAATTAAAATAAACACAAAATGTTGCATTGTATGAACATTTTGCGAAAATAACTCAGTCTTTGTGGGAAAACCTTTGCTGGACAACATTTAATTTATTTGTGTGCCCTCATTAACATAATAAGTATGTGTTTGAATACAATGATATCCAGCTGTGTTTTCTTTTTTATGTTGTTTTTTTAACTGGACTATCATGGTTCAAATAGTGAGATGCCTCTCAGAGTGCTCTGCTGCAAGATTCCCATTTAGCGTGTGGTATATAATTTGCATACTAATGCTGTAAATAGTTTTCAAACCGATTTCCTGGAAGACTTGAGAACTCTCCTATATGTGTAAATAGAATTCTTATTTATTTCAGGAGTAATATTCTGTGTGAAAACAATTTCCCCTCAACACACACAGAGGAAAGCCTTGTGATCTTGTTGAATATATCATACAGCACGATCATAACCACAGCAGAATTTGGTCCTCATCAATTTTTAAGGATCTGGGTGAAAAACTGTCATACATTCACTTAGTTTTTTTCATCCATCTATTAGCATGTCCTTGTCTCAAAGTACAATGCCTTTGTATTAATTTACACCAAAGGACATGTCAGTCCAGTCGTGATAAATTCACTGTTGATATAAATGGATACAGACAAATAATATTAAAAAACCCCACATATAGAGGAATCTTAATCCCTACTTCATTTATTGGATAACAACATTAGTATGAATCCCAAGCAGCACCACTTTCTACTTCTCCTCTAGGAGGGTGCATACCAGAATTCTGCTAAGAAACACAAAGGAAGGAAGAAGTCTTGTCTGCAAGCAGAGGAGGTACCAGAACGTACATGCTTTGATCTGGCTACACCCAGCATTTGAAGCAACCATCTGAGAGTATGTTGAGTTTAAAAAATCCACTTGATAATCTTTCCCTGATAACTGTGGCAGCAGTGAATTAATTAATTAAGCCCTTGTCATAGTGCTACAGTGTATTAATTTTATGAAACCTGTAACAACTCTTTAGAAGAATTAATTATTTACATAAAATGGCATGCCTGAGCCATGGCATATTTCCATCCAAGTAGTGCAGAGTATGGATTATTTATAGTCTGCTTGCTGTACAAAGTTGCACACTCCAAGTACTCTTTTTATTGCCTGGCCATATAGCCCAAATCAACTGCTGTCATTGCCTTTTTTGTATAAAAATCTTTTTGCTGTGATTTACTTGTAACTCTAAAAAGTGAAAGACGCTCAACAGAGAGTAATATTTAAAATTAGGTCAGCTGAAGTTTTGATGTCTTTTTTTTTCTTTCCCAAAGAAGATGGCAATTTAACTGTGAATCTACTTTAACCAAAATAACCAGGAGGTTTTTTGTATCTGAGACAAATATACCCCCGTACGTGGGAGGGAATAAGCTCGTGCATTCCGATAGGCTGGGAGCTGTCTGTCTGTATTGCTGCTCTGTAGGAAATGATCTGAAGGAGAAGCTGAACATGAGTCAGCAGTATCTCTTTGCAGCAATGCAGACAAACCACATACCCAGCTGCATTAGCAATAGCTTAGCCAGCAGGCAAAGTGTTTATTTCTCTCTACTCAGCATCACAAGGAAACTTCTGGAACACCACAACTACTTTTGAGCCCCACAAACGACACGAGAAATATATTCCGAATGGGAAAATCCAGTGGAGGAACAGACTTTTTTTATGCTTGCACAAGGGGAGAGGTAACCATTGTCTTTTGTGCCTACAGGGGGGCTTACAGAGACAGACCTTTTGCAAAGACACGCTTGGAAGGACAGGAGACAGTAATCTGAAATTGCACTAAAGGAATTTCCAGTCTGCCATAAAGAAGTATACTTCACAATAAAAGTAAGAGATGCTGTGGAATGTCCATCCTTGGTGACTTTCAAAGCTTGTTTAACCCAAGTGCCTGGACAATCTGCTTCACCTTAGAAGTTAGCACTGGTTTCAGCAGGAGGTTGGACTAGAAGACCTCCAGAGGTCCCTCTCAGCCTGCGCTTCTGTGGCGCAGCCTACTCTTCACAAGCTGCAGGGAGTGAAACTCAAATAATCCACTTTACAGAACGCTCCAATCAAGTATTCACATTGATGTGAAATTCATCTCTCTTCCTTCCCCACCCCACAACAGCAGAGTGGAAACAAGTCTGGTATTTGCTTCCATACAGCTGCCCCTGTCCTGTAGCAGCCTGTGGTGTGTGCTCAACCCATACAAACAAACCTAGGGTTGATGTAAGGAAATGTAATTTCACAGTCTCTTTAGCTAAAAATACATAGGTGCTATTTAAAATAATTACCTCATTTCAATATGCACACCCATAAATTCAGAGTTCATTAAAGCAGTAAATATTTAGGCAGATTGATTCACATACCTTATGCAATTTCATTGCATTTCAGTGTCAATACACTGTGAAATAGATATTTTTATTTGTTTTGCAGGCATGGGCTAACCTGTTAAGTGTAATTGCAAAATACTAAATTTCAAGATCTCCAGGCTTTCAGAATTTAAAGACTTTAAATCTGAATTATGGACCTGGGTACAAACATGACAGGTCTTCTCTGTCACTGGAAAAGAGTAAGCCAGACACACAAACAAACACAAGAAAAATCAGAGATTGAAATCTGTCTTTTACATTATGTGAAATAAAAGATTATCACAAGAAAGTAAGCTTAAAATTTGAAATTTTCTCCGTGTCATATGTTAGAGTTGGCTCCTGCAACAATCTATTCTGCTATTTCTGTCATTGCTGCTATTCCTGTCATTTTTCTAGGAGTCTTCTAACCCTCAACAGTAACTATTCATATCACTCACTTTCTAAAGTAGAGAAAAGAAGATAATTAGGCAGTGAGTGATAAGCAGAACAGCAGATTTAATTTTTATTTGCAGGTTTTCTATTCCAGTTTACTTGTACAGCTATCTGAACAGTGCATAGTTAAAAATCATGGCGAGAAGGTTATAAAAAAGAAATGGAAGATTACAAAATAAAGAAAAAAGGCAAAAAAAAATTCTCAGCTGGAAAAAATCAAAGGAGATACTAGCTGGAAAATACCCAGTTTGACTCTGGTTATGTGGGAAAAATTATTTTTTCTCATACATAGTCTAGCATCAAAGGAGACATTAAAATCCTATATTGATTAAGTTGTCAGTAATGGCAAAAACTGAGGCTCTCATAAAGAAAAACACAGGCTACATTCCCCTGCAATGCACCAATCTTTCATTTCATTGAGATCAAAGTTATTCAAGTGTGCAGAATCTACTAAGGCTTACAGGGAAAAGTTGAGGTTTAGGCAATGATTATCAGGGTATTTTGGGATTTTACCTCATTTTACACACTTCAGGGTCAACGAATAAAGAGGCTTTTCCAGTGGAAGAGCTGCACTATTAATAACTTTGCTGGTGCAACAGAAAGTCTCAGAGGAACATTCCAAACATACTGAGTACAAGTGGTCAGGCCTTTAACAGGATTTGGAAAAGCAGCTCTTATCTTAATGTCCAGTCAAAGGAAAGCAAACTTTCAAACTCACATACAAATTTCAGAAAATGTGGTTTTTTTTAATTTAGCTCACTTTATAATTAGGGATCAATGAACCTCAACTAAGTGATGAAAAAAATAAACCCAGAAGCCATAGCTGCCAGAACCTGCAAATACTAGGATTATGTCCTGCTAGTGCTGCTAGGGGACATCTCACCAGCCTCTGTTATACCACCCATGGTAGCGAAGAGAAACCAGTGGTCGTGGGGCCTGGGCTACAGGAACCACTTCCTTTTGGTTAGAAAAAGATACTGTTACTTAAAACTGCACAACCTAATCATTGGGTTCATTTAGAGTCAGCTAGGTGTACCTAATCTGAAACACTCTTACAAACTTTAAGAGCCTCCCTGAAAGTGTATCTTTTAATTACTATTGCCATGCGATTGAGCAGTTCTGTGAAAATAACTCTGAGAAATCAAGCGTGTGAACACTGGGACTTCACAACACCTCCAGTAGCAAGATCCCCAGTAAACTACCAGACGTTTGAAGAAAGAGGAAAAATATTGCACTGTGTTTAAGTATTAGGACACAAGGGGTGGATTTTTTTTCATTTCATAGCATAATCCCATAACTACAAGCTCTAAACTGAATCGGATGGGTCTAGCTACTTAACGATTGCAGTATATAATGTAATAGCACTTAGAGGTTCATACACATGTATAGTACTATAAAATATGAAATTATCATATTATATTCTACTTGTAGTAGTACCATACTTCTGCACAGTTAATTTTAGCACAACTATCCCTCTGAAAACATGCCCTTTTGATTTAGTTGTGTGACTGACAAACAAGTACTGTGACTGGACTTGCAATACCTGCTGTTAAGTCACAGTGCTTTTGTGGAGGTCCCACTTGCATTATAGTTCTAATAAGAAGCAAACACAGAGAGACTAGTATTTGGAGTACAGTCCAATGGCCATGGTAACCACAAATGTAAATTGTAATAGGCATGTAAATTTGATGACTACTTCGGAAAGAACTCCTGTGAAGATTTCACCTCTCTACAACTCCAGATCAAACTTCTAAGATTAGCTCCTAACTTTTCCTATGGACTCTTGTCTGTTAGAAATTACCTACTCCGAGAAGTAAAGCTATACCTTTCAATTACCAGCTATGAAACACAATTTTTAGGAAGCAAATCCCAAGATTGTTCTCAAGTCTATACAAGCACAATTCATGTTTCATTTCTAGAGGCCTCATAAATTTGGCAGATAATCAGGGAAAAATTATTAAAACATGCTTGTTCTACTGACTCATTAATTATTTTCAATATCCACAGTCTTTTCATTATGTATGAGATGTGTTATGCTTCTAAATACTATCTTTTTGGAACCCAAGATAGGGTAAGTAATTGCAATGTATGGATTCTGTGTAACGCTGAAGCAAGTGAATAAAACTTGGAACTGGACTTGCAGAGAATAACCTCAAATTTGTTCATAATTCTTTAATACAAATCTATTTTTAAAACATGTGATACATCTGTCAATATGCTGCAAATATACCTGAAAATACTGATCTACAGTCAAGTAGTATAATGGAAACAAATTAGTTGTACACAGCTTAACTGCTAAAACCAGCTATCATCTGATAATAATGTAAAACCTACTGGCTTTTGATTAAGTAAATAAAAGCTTTTCATCTTTTTGTATTCATTTATTGGACTGATATTTCAGGCCACAGAATGTTTAATGTAAAATCTTATTGAGCTGCTTCCTTCAAATGAAGGGATTGTCTTAATTCATAAGAACTAACAAAAACTTCATTAGGATTAAGTGTTCTCTTCTGTTGAAGGTTTTAGTAGAGAATTATGCAGATAGCATAGAATGAATTTAAATGTTCAATACATGTCCTCAGTAGCTAATTTCATTTTAACTCATTAAAGAACAGAGATAAATAATAAAAAGTTACAGACTTATTTGTTAAACTGAAATGAATGAGCAATAAACCGTATTGTGTCATACACTAGGAAGATATTGATGGAGAAATAATGAATTTTGCATTTATGCCTAAGTTAAACATAGTATGGAGAGCCCTGCATGGAGGACAGGAAACTTGCCATTGGACCAATTAGTAAAATCAATA
This sequence comes from Machaerirhynchus nigripectus, assembly GCA_013397975.1. Classification (NCBI taxonomy): domain Eukaryota; kingdom Metazoa; phylum Chordata; class Aves; order Passeriformes; family Dicruridae; genus Machaerirhynchus; species Machaerirhynchus nigripectus. The sequence continues at coordinate 1,618,508 of VZRQ01009368.1, read as the reverse complement.
CATCCTTTATTCAAGGACTGATTTGAAGATCACTGACTACTACCAAAATAACAGTAGTTCCACTGTTGTTCTGCAATGGAACCTAATCAAAATATGGAAAGGTGTGCAATTAATGGATAAAAGTTCAACTATGAGTTGTTCCTCTTGTTGGACAAGACAAATGAGGTTCTAACACCATCAGACAAAGGAGAGACATTTGATCAATTATTTTGATCAAATTTTAATTATGTTTGTAGCAAGGTAAAACTCAGATGATTTTCAAACTAAGAGCTGGGAAATCTCATTTAGCATAGACTTTAGGATCACTTAAAATTTCAAAGATTTTTATCATCTTTCCAAAATAAAGAAAACACTGCACCCATTTCCACTTTATACGCATTTGTCTTCTCAAGCTAGAGTTTAGATCTTTTCCCTGAATAGTATCAGACACACAAGGAATTCCACTGGCTGTGCAAACAAAAGACCTGTTCTAAACAGGAGAAAGAGAGACATGGAGAAATTTTCAAGGAATATAATACTAATAAATGAAACAATAAATTAATCCATAGAAGATAGAACATCTTGGACCATGACAGGGATCCTCATGTTCTCACATACTTTGTTGATTAAGGACAGATCATTTTGAAAGCCGGGCTTTCACCTTAAGAGAACAAGATTTAATCATTGGTTTTTTAAAAAAAATTAGTAGTTTCTGTGTCACAGAATCCTGTAACATGCAAAATATATTAAAAAAGGATGTTAGAATACAATTCTTGAGAAAAGTAATATGAAACTAAACAAGAAGCTGTACCAAAGAAAATACTACTGCATTAAAGTTCTATGCCTAATTCTTTTTGCAAGTTGACTTAATTTCGGATTAGTTTGAATTTATGATATACCATTTCAGGTTTGTAGTAACTGGCTTTCAGAACCGTAAGTTGTTGCACAGAAATTAGATCCATTGAATTTTTTCAAGTGGTGTTTTAGTAGTACTAATTTTACTTAAAGCTGTATTAAAATCATTTTTGCGTATGTGAAGATTCCAGTATTTGCGACACTGTTGTACAAGGAAACATTACATTTATCTGTTTTGTTGCCCCTGTGCTAAATATTCAGATTCATTATTGCATTCTCTTTTTTTTTTTACCCCAAAAAGCAGGAAACTGCTGTTTTTAAAATTACATACAGAAGAAATTTAGGTTATTCACTTGAAAAGAAGTGGCATCAGAGAAGTCTAACACGTCTCTGAAAATGCTGATGGCAAATATAGGTGACATTTAGAAATTGATTATATGCCTTTTGACTTAAAAGAAGATCCTTGACAAGATGCTTTGGATTAAAGCAGCAAATTTAATTCCCACAGATACAGAGATCAATGTATAAACATTGCGCTTATAAAAAAATTTCTTATACTTCTTCAGGTTGTTTTCCTAGTTTCACACAGAACTGGGTCTTACTCAAAACCATATTGTCATATCATTTTTCTGTGTCCTTCCACCATCTCATCAATTAACCATTTCACAACTTGTGACGTCTCACTTTTAACTTCCAAAAATTTTTTTTTGTTGCACTGTTGCAAGAAACTTGGCTTTTTTTTCCCCATCTGCCCCACCTTTACTCAAGTATTAGACTAAGTAAAAACAATAAATAACATGACTACAAAATCTTCCACAAATATCTAAGTTAGCAGACCAGCTAGAGGGTTTATAAATATGTGCCTCAACTACATGCAAGTATGGATCATAAACATTACAATCATTTTTGTAATTAAAATATTGTACAAGGTTTTGTTTCCTTACCAGAAGGGCAATTATCTGAGAGCGACAACTGCTGGTTTGGCTGCATTACCTGCCTGCTGTAGCAGTAACTCCCTTGTAAGGATATATGGTCAAACAAGTGCAAATGAACACATGAAAATTACGTGTATATATATATCACTGGAGAAGTTGGATGGCATGATTCACAATTGCTTTCTGAAGATGTTTAAAAATTTTCTGAAAATATTATGATAAAGCGGAGAGAAATGTTCTCTGGCTAAACCGGCCCAGAAAAGTCTAGTGGTGAGTGTGAAATGCAGGAGTGCACCATCTTATTCAGGGTAAATTCAGTGTTTTGACAAGTCTCTGGGGCTGATCTTGAAGGACAGGATGAAAAAATCATTAAAATACAAAAGAAGCCACTGCCTGGCCCTCAACACCTGGTAATGGTACATTAACCAATATGTATTTTGCATATAGGTCAGATGTCGAGGGTCATGTTCAGATCACATAAAATACAATTTAAAAATATAAACAGAGAAAATTTAATTAATGGACATAGAATCTCATAAAAAGAGAAAGAAGCAAAAGGTGTGGGATGTATGAAAAAGTTTAAAATATTTGAAAAACACTCTTTTCCTAGTTTGACGCAGGAAAGAATGGCAGGAAACACCCAAATCCAGAAATGATACATATTTCTGAATTTTACAACAACATTATCTTAAACCCGCCCTATATTACTGCTGTCCTTACTGGACATACCCCAGACACTTTGCTGTCCTGTACTAAATCACGCTAATATTGCTGCTGTTTTTCATAAAATCATAGAATCATCTAGGTTGGAATAGATCTTTAAGGTCATCAAGTCTGATCCTTATCAATATTCTATATCAATTTTTTTCCCAAAGAAAAAAATTCATAACTATAATTCAGCAAACCAGTAATGGCAATGGGAAGAGAAGTCCTGTGGATTTCGTTTAACCAAGTTATAAATGTCAGAGTGGAAGAACTGGCTCACACTTTGACTCATGCTCATGCTTTATCAAATCACACTATGACTAAACCATACCCAGTGTTTAAAATTTGGAGAGGAACACATGGAGGAATGTTACGCATTTCCCATCTTCATTTTAAAAACAACTGCACAGAAACCTGCTAAATGTGACTGTAATACAACTAACACCCTGACTGATGGCAAAGCTCAGAGATGCATTGAAGAAAATGAATTAATTTTTTAACTTATGACAGTTATAAAGTATACAGGTGACTTTCAGAAGAAAAGGATACAGAAGAAAATGATAGTTCCCCCATTATCTTCTGAATTAATCTGAATCTCAGCAAGTATCCAAAAGGCGTTTTTTATTGCATGAATGCATAACTCAGGAAGAAAAGTGGATCATTTGTAGCAGCAAGACATCAGCTGTCTTGCTTGTTACCTAAAAGAGTTAATTTTACAGCAAGCCACAGCTACTTTTCGCTGACTATATTTGGCATGGGTTTGAGAATGTTTCAGAGGATTTACTGCTTTAGTACTTGTTTGTCCCTTTTTAACAAGTGTAAGATTATGGGGTTTAAAAAGAGACAATAATTCAGGAAAGCTGAAAGAAGTTCTCTTTCAAAGACTTTAATAAGGAGCATGACATTTCTTTTTGAACAAAAGCAGCTTCTCAATTTCCATCTCTGGAAGTAACTCACTTCCCCAGTTTAGCTTGATTTGTTATTGTTTTTCACTAACACCTTAATCCTAAGCAATTCTTTGCTTATTTCCACAGTCTGTTATCAATAGAAGTTTCAAAATTATGAAAATAATACACTTTCTAGGCAGGTGGAAAGAAGAGAAAGACTTTTAAGATATGTTTACTCTGCCACCAAAAAGAGAAATGCATCACTGTAGGTGAACAATACTAATCTCAGACCTATGCCAGATACTGGCTCTACCTTGGAAATAACAGCATGGACTTTATCCTAGGTCTGCTGCTCAGGATTGCAAGGGAGTTTATACTTGTGTCTCTTTGACATAACTTTCCATGGTTTTACTATGGCAGGTATCTGAACTAGTAAAATAAAAACTTGTTCGGGAATGTCTCTGCAGGCTGCAGTGTCTACAGCTGAAGCTCAGCCATACTCCTTTTAATTGCAAGCTAAGATCTTTCTACATATAGCAGAAATCCAGATTTAGAGAAATAACCAAGATTGCACTCCACATACCCTGAAATACTTATAACAACCCCCACAAAAAAACCAAAAAAACCCCACACCCATAGGGAGACTGCAGTTAAATAAACATTGGAATGGAAACTAAACGGTGAGATAACAAAGCTGTTCTCTTAACTGTCTCTCAGAAGAAAATTGAGGAATAGATGATTACTTGAACAAAACTTTTCAAATCCAATTTCTCTGGCTCATCTCCAAGCACCATCTCAGTCTAAAAACCTAGGAAAAAATTATGGGCCAGCCAATCAAAAGTAACAGTCATAATGATTTCAAGAACTTGTCTGCCCCTCAGACTGTGGCATAAATCTTCTAGAACTTCTGTAATCACCTGCAGGGTTGACTTCGACTTGGGACCTATGAAACAATGGTGGTTTTTTGAGGGAAATCCTCTTTACATGTCAAACCTTGGTCCATTTCCTTTGTTTTAAACTTATGAGTCACAGTGACATTTCTGATACCCAAATCATGCTCTTTTTCTGCATTGCCACTCTCCTGGTTTCACTGCCATACAACTGTTCTCATGTCTCCCATTCCTGTAGTGCAGTGCTGCACTGTCCTTTAGGAATGACGGCTTGCTTCCTTCTTCTGCTCTTTTCAGCAATTTAAAGTTGAAATCAAATGCAAATGTGATATCCATAGATTACATTTTACATTTAAAGCTTCTGTATCAGCACTGTAGCTTAGTAGGTAACAAATAAAGCAATAAAGCAACTAAGGACCAGGACACTTGCAAGAATACCCTGCAAAAAATTTATTTACTTAGCTTAAAACCAACCAACTAAAAAAACAAAATAATGAAACATTTAATCCTCAAAACTCGTTTTCAGTTAAAAAAAAATTACTTTGGGGTGGATTTCAAACTATATTGTCACTGCCCCTAGTCTCGGCACTTTTATCAAAAGGTGAAACACTGTAATTAAAAAGAAACATTATACACAGATTCTCATCCAAACATTACCTTTAAAAACAGTTTTAAAAATTTAGCTCTCCAGTTGCAGCAGCATTTCTGTAAGTTTTGGGAGGCCTTTGGGGGGCTTGAAAGGCCACTAAAAACTGTAATTGGCTCTAGCATCAGCTTCCTCTTTTCTGTCTGTGTTTTATCTTTTGTTCTTTACAAAAGAAGCTTCTGGCTTTTACTGTGGCAGTAAATTCATAATGATGTTTTCAAAAATATTACTTCAATGACTCTTGAGAGGAGCAGTTTAGTCAAAGTGTGAACCTTTCTATTCATCTATTTATATCTTCTAAAGCCAGGAGCCTACATTGCTGACTGTAAGCCCGTCTTTTGCCTCTGATATTTCCTAGGCATGTTTACAGCCAGATTAGAAACATCTGCTGGAACAGGCAGATTTATCCACAGTTCAGCCAAAGCTCTTAATCAGATTCAATTTCCTCTTGTCCTGGTCCCTTTAACTCTCTTGAAGCTTCAACAGTTCATCTCTTCCAAACCTGAAAATTACATCTCATTCTCAGATTCAAAACCTGTAGATCCATTTCTGCAGCAAATGTAAAAGCTCTCTGCACCTTCACAGGTCTCAGGTCCACAGATACTTTGTGTCTGTTCCCTATGTAACTCCAATCTACATCAGATGGAAAATTGCTTTATGTTCTCCTTCCTTATTTCACGTCAGCAAGTAGACAATAATGTCCCAGTCTTCTCGCATCTATTGCCTGCAGTTGGAATCTTTCACACCAAATTATTTTTTCTACCTGACCTTCTAAATCCTACCTAAAATTCCCTTTCTTCTACAACCGCTTCAGTTCCACAGTCACAAAAGTAAGCTGACCATGTTCAAGTTTATTATTTTTTATTTAAACTTTCTCATTGCATTCTACTCTTCTACACGTTTCATCACCTAATTTTACTTCCCCCACTAAAAGTAGCTTTCCCCAGTGTCAGAATAAAAGATAAAGTCCATGTATGATTTCATTCACCAAACCCCATGCACAGAAAATGAAAGTTTAACTCCAGGTAAGGGAAACCAATATTGCTCTGTAGTAAAGAAAAAAAAAAGAGTACAGTTTAATTGGAATTGTTGTAAGAATTGACATTCTTTCTCACAACTGTAGCACTCAAGGTAGTTGACTATGTAAGAACCTTTCTTTTTTCAGAGTTTTGTTTCAGACGGACTTTGACAAAGAACTCAGATAAATCTTGTTTAGACAGTGCGTGACTCCCACAGCTCAAAGATGATATCTAACCTTTACGTACTTCAAAAATAGCTGGGAGACACCACTAGAGTGAAGTTGAAAGGCTTAGCAAGCAAAAAAGCAGACTGAAAAAAGAAGTCAGACTTATTTAAGGGTATTTTTAGTTATGCTGATAATTTTGGTTGTGTGACTCATACCTCAGAAAACCTTTGAGACGATAATAGTCAAAGACAGGTACCTTCTGATTCAAGAAATCAGGCACAACACATCTATTCACTGAAAATCGTGAATTGGATGCACACACATCTGCAGTCTACAATTACAGAGTCATGTAAACTCTAGATCCTAAAAAAAGGGAAGCAAACCCCAACCCCTCACCCTACTGCTCTTTTACTTGTCCCCAGGCTACCCCAAAGCTCCACAATGGCTGACATTTATCAGTGGCCCTGCTCACAGAGCCACCAGCCCCACCAGCACTCACCACCGGACGGTGCACATCCCAAAATGCTCGCTCCTGACTGTCAAGAATCTTCCTCTCTATCTTGTCTCTCTTCTTGTCAACCCTGTCAATGTCATGGGATATTTAAAAGAAACAGTGTTGATGGCAGTAATTTTAAACATAAAAAGTGTCCAACCACTTTCCCCACCTTCAAAAAGCATGCAAAATGGAAACTGCTCATCTCCAAAGGAACTTACTTTGCTTGTGCTTCAGCTTGCATAAAAATAAACTCCCATTTCCGAGCAAATGCTCGCTGTAGCCTGGCCAAACTCTCCTGAAAATACATCACAATTTTAGTGGGTTAGGTTACAAGTTATTTACTCTTTAATAGCTTCTGGCTTTATCTTTCCCTCCTCCCCTTGCCTCCTCCCCACCAAGATGTAATACAAGTCATGATATTTGTGTCAGTGTAAATGGACCTTACTTATCTGATACAAAGTTTTTTCTCGACAAATTAGATTGAATACTTTTGAATGCCTCAAATATTTTAGTTTTGAAACTCTGATAAAAAGGCTAGATACATCCTTTAGCAGAACATGGGATTTCTGAAACATTTTTATATATTGGGTGCTGGCTTAGGAATTTTGAAACATTACAAAGAAACATCTTTGTTTTGAAAGTATGTAATAATGAAAGATAACAGCAGTTATCTCCATACTGGATGATCCACATGACGATTCCTCATCAGTCATCTATGCAAATGGTTTCCACTGAACAATGTTGGCTGCCATTTTTGGTAGTGTAGCCAAACCTCCACAGCTATGCTCATTTTTATAAATGCAGACTATACAATACTGTACAGGAAATGTATCCATCCTACAGCCTACTAATAATAACAGGAAGAACATTTATAAAATCTTTGCAAAATTCTTTCTTCCATTGATGCTGGAAGATTTTCACTGTCTCCAACAGAGCTTTTTCAATTTCTCCCCAGCTTAAACAGCAGCACTACGCAGTCTTAACAAAAAAAGGTGTTGTTTTTACTGTATTTCTATGCAATGCAAATGTATCTCTGTGCCATACTCACTGAAACACAAGACTACAGAAAGAGAAGAGAAGACTTTCTAGAGATCTTGACAATACAAGTAAAGGCTCTCATGGATTGTACACTGAAAGGGAGTTTTCTAAGGCATGTAAGTATAAAATTATGCATACCCTACAGCGCAGTACACTGAAAAACAAGCTTGTGCCAGAAGAAGCAATACAGTGTGTCAGCATGGTGCTGTGGCTGGAGTATTTGGTGTGTTGAGAGGCCGGGCTGACTATCCTGCTATCAGGTCACAGCAGCACAGCTGGACAGCTCTCAGCGCAGAGCCAGGGCTGTTTGAGAATTTTATGTTGACATGCTCATGAAAAATTCAGGAACTTTTTGGGGGTAGAGTTGGAATTCAAGACATCTCTCTCCTTACCGAATGCCATCCTCATCAGCTAATCAAACTCCCTCTTTTTAGGTCTCTTCCTGGCCCCAATTATCTTACCTTGCCTGAGGCACAGCACAACTGTCAGGGAGTAGGAATGCCTCTAGTCTGACCCTCTTTGCCTCTCATCTAGCTGGTGGGAAAAGGCTCAAGTGTCAGCATCACTTTTAAAGAATGAGATTCTACATCTATTGAATGATGTTTCTAAAGAATGATATTTCTATGTCTATCAAGAGCTTTTGGAAATGTCAGAGATCCTTTGTTCAAACCTTAAAGGTGTAGAGAAAAACTGCTTTCTAACACTCATGGTGTACCTGGGATTTGTGAAGTTATTTGCGATCCTGGCATGGTGATCTGAACAGAGTAAGATTAGAGATGGACTGTAATCTCAACATTTGTCCAGTTAGCCTTCACTATAGTCTCTTAAACACCATTTAAAACTACTCAGCAGTGTTAGACCCACAAGCTGGAAGAACTGGATAACTAATAAATTTTCACACATAATGCCTGTAGTTCTCATGCTTAACATTATTTCATGGGCTCATTAGGCCCAGCAGAGAAATTTACTTTTTGCCAGGTACTTACAGCTTCATAGTCTGCTAGTTCTAGCCTTGCTTTGTTTTGCATTGTCCGCTTGCAGAGGTAAACAGCTGGAAAATAAAAAAATAACACAGAATTTGCTACTATCTCACAAACACAGCAGATCAGAAATGAAGGCTTCATGTCTGATTTAAAGATAGCTTTTTTGGTTTGATTTCTCCCTTTGTTCTAAAAAGCTTTAAATATGGGATCAATGCTACCAGAATTGTAACTGAAATAATGGATCAGATACAGAGGTTCATTAAATAATAATAAAATCTGCTTTATGCAACAGACATCATATGCAAAATGCATGAGGTACTTGAGGTCAGGGTTTTTAATGGCCACAGAACTAGCACATTAAAGAAAAATGGCAAAACATTTTTCAAACTGTGTGTGTATAAACCATAATGCACAAGAGTTTTAGCAGGAGCTGCTGCTGTATTAGTCAAACAGGTTTTTAAGAACATGAATACATGTTATTATTTATTTTTACTCTATATTTAGAAAACACAAACTTTAAACCTAAGAAGGTTTTAGCTAAAAAATAATTCCAGATAAAATTCATGTCTCATAGAGATTAGTCTGCTATGACCAATATTTAAATCAGAAAATAATATGAGACCAAAATATGAAAAAAGTGTCTCATCTATTATATATGAGAAAAAAAAAATCTTTAATTTATTTTCCAAATCCAAAAATCCTTCTGGAGACCTGTTCTGCCTCCACTTCTTTCAGACAGAGCAGAATCTTTGATAATAAAATGCTGGAATACATTTTGAATAGACTTTATTTAACAGCAAATACTTCCGAAACAACTCTGAATATTATACAGCTTCCCCCACCAGTGAGACAACTAGTGCAGCACAATTCCTAATTGTGCAGTATGTACCCAGTTCATTACTTCAGAGCACTGCTAATGTGTTAGATGGACGAATCTTTTGATCAGTGTAGGTAAGAAATCCTTAACTCATCTGTTGTCTCTACAAGCAGCAAAAGGGGCCCACAATTACTGGTTGTGCTTAGGAATGTTCCTGCTCCCTCTCTGCCTGCTTGCCTGCTGCAGGAGCAAAGCCTCTCTGTGAAATAACTTCACATAGGAGCTTAACTAGGAAGAAGGAGGTGCTCATTTTAGGTATAGTTTTGAGTATTTAGGTAGTCAACCCAAATAGAATTTAAGATTCCAAGAAATAGTTATTCCTGACAAGTAACCTGCAAATGCATGCAAACCCACTCCAGTGAATGTTCTTTTAGTTGAATTGATTACAAGCACTTCTACCTGCAATTAAAGGTGCTACTTGACGTAAAATGCAGCTATATCTTAATGCAATTTTTGTCTTTTCTTCCCCTCCTCTTTTTGTGTGTGTTATTTGGTCTGTTTTCTTTCATAATATTTCACTTTCCACTCTCATAGAAGTGTGGTCTTTCTCTATTCCCTGCACCTCCATATACCCACTGTTTCCAAAGCAATTTCTGTGTTTACAAATTATACAAAGACAGATATATACCCTTGTCACACACAGCAGGCAGATAGCTTCTATAGCTTTCATGCATTTTAATATTATTATACACTTACACTAATTCATAGGCATGCATACTGAAACATCACAAAAAGATGAGGGGATGAATTTTGGACCTTTTGTACCTAGGTTGCATTCACAATCAGTACAGGGGTAAGAGATTTTTGAGGAGAGAGATGGTCTTTGTCATTTAGCTTTTTTTACAGTGAAGCATTTTCCTCTTTTCCTTCAAAATTGGTTATTTTGTTGAACATGAAAAAAAAAAATCTCTAAAAACTTTGTAAATATTAGCAATAAAATACATACTTGATATTAGTGTGTAGACAGTTCTGAGAATTCCAGGGGTCAAATTTTGTCTACCAATCTAATAGCACCTGGACAGAAACAAAACAAGCTCCCGATTCCTGCACTTGATCAAGACTTTTAAACTGCATTCTCATAGTCCCAGTAGAGGCACTTTTAGTTAGGTTAGCTCTTCCTTGAGTCCCATTGTGGGCAAATTTTGGGATTATATTTCCTGCTACCTCCCACAAAAATTGTTGTTTCAGAAGTAGCTGACTGCTCATCTGTCTGTCAGGATAGGTTTCATCCAAAAAGTATCTTCAGATAACAGAGATTTCAGCACTGGAGAAACAACCACCAGGTCACCAGGAGACAAATTAGCTTGTCACTTTATTAATTTAATACTGTGTCTCCACTGTGTAACTCTACTGTAGTTATTTTCCCTGCAGGGTTCTTTTAATGACCCTCTTTGCTCCTAATCCGTAGTAAACAGTCCATATAAAGATGTTCAGTCTTCATTATGAGCATAACTTGGCCAAGACTCAAAAAATCATGTTCATCCCTCAGACCCTTTTTTTTAATCTGAAATATCTAGATCCCTTCCTCTTCAGAGGAGCCTAATGGTTATAACACCTGTGGCTTGGATTCCTTATGTCAGAAATGTTTCTATGTGTCACTGTGGATAAGGCAAAATATACCCAAGGAAGATTTAGTATTGTGGGAAGTGCAGCATATCCACTAGTGTAGAAGAAAACAGTGCTGGAGGTCATTCCTACTCTAACTCAATTTGCTGCTCTTGCTACGTGCTAACAATTTCATCCTTATAAAAGTGTATGTTTGAGCCTCTGTTAAGAGCTAACTGAATGGCCATGAAAAGCTGGCAGCAGCTCAGGAATTTGTGTTCACCAGTCCCACCTTACACAGGCACCACTCCTTTTCTGCACCAAATCACACATGAAGCAACTGCACGTGTCCAGTAGCCTGACTTGCAGGATGTCAATCAATTTCCCTCTCAAAGCAGATTCAGGATTTCCCAGAATTTCAGCAAATTACAGTGTCTGCCTTTCTAATCCCATGTGTTGACAGTGTTTTTACAGCTTCATAAGAAGTACAGCCTGCAGGAAGGGTCTCCATCTAAAAGCTCCTCTATTTCCTTATATAGTTCTCTATTTATCTATCCTGCAAAGGTCTTGGTCAGGGCCCTCAAGGAGCTGTGATTGCACCAAGCAGCCCATCTAGGGGCTCCACTGAGGCCTGCGCCCTGAAACTGTGCTCAAGCCCAGCTAATCCCCCTGGCACAGGCTTGAGCTGTGTTGTAGATACATCTCTAACCAGCCCTGTAGCCTACCCATGCTGCTGCCTTGCTCCTGCCTGCACCGTTGCCAACCTCAGTTCTTGCTCACCTTCCCTTGCAGAGCTGCCTGCTCTTGCCACTCCCTGACAAGGGTGCTGAAAAATGCTCACCATGGGGATGAATGATATGCAAGGAACAGGGTCTGATTAATAACCTCAATTTGCTAAATACGGACTGCCTTGTACACTCTTATTTTTAGAGCCAGTGTATTCTGATGGATTTTGCAATCAACATAATTGCCTCTACTAAACTGAATTATATATTAGATGCTATAGCTTGTGCTTTAGAAGTGACTGATTACGATGAGAGAACAGACTCGCCAATAATTTTAAAGGCCATATTAATTTGTAACATTTGATAATGAAAGATGGTCAGTGATGTTTATAAATGGGTATTTGAACAACAAACCAGTACTGAAACACACTTCAGTAGCTGTGCAGTAAATACAGTCTACTAGCTCTTGAAAATTCTCTTCAGGCATTCACAAAATGTGGGCAATCTGAGAGTTTCAAGTGACACTGCAAAGCCAGAGTTGCAAAAAGAGGATGCCTGTGTTTTCTCTTTTGCAAGTTTTTAAACTGTTACACCCAAAAAACCCATTTTCATGGTTGGATACATTTGTTTCCTATTCTTGACTGTTCACTTGTACTTGAAAGCTTCCAAGAAATTTCTGTAGATTTTTTTCTTTAGGTAAGATCATAAAGATTATGACAGGTTTCATTCTAGACTCAAGACACTGAGTACACATTATATTATACACACTTACTCAAAAGACCCCAAAAAACCAAACCCAGAACTTTCACCCAAAACCTACACTGGGGAGTTTTATTGTGTTGCTAAACAAGGGCTAAATTTTCCCTTTTTCCACAGTGGAGCAAAGGCCACAGCTAAATTCAATGGAAGTTCAACTGGGCCTCTGAAGACCATGGATTATGGCACCTACACACCCACTACCATGTACACGAACTCCTTCCATGATTGTCCCAGTGCCAGTGGTGTCACAGCTTGATTCACCCCAGAGGGTGGGTGTGCTTTCAGTGAACGCTCATTATCTCCACTGACGCCAGGTTTAGTTTACGTACTCCCTGAGTCAAAATCCTGTTTTCAGAGTCAGTGTGCATAAGCCTAGTCTGTACCTAAAGAGCAAAAGGGTTTCAAAGTGCCCTGTGGGCAGACAGTTCTCCCTCTATATGCAAGTGCCTGCTTCAGATGGGGAATTACAGGACAATCAGCACAAAACATGACTGTGGGATGTAAAGCATGAAATTAACTCCCTTGTTTAAACACTGGGATTTCTAGGGCTATTTCATACCATCTTTAGTTCACCTCTGCTTTTAGTCAATAGAAAAAAAAATTGCCCTTAGCAACAGCTATTGAGTTTCATCTGGTCTTGAAAAAATTATTACTATTCTGGGGTGGACAAATGGGTCACCACAGAGCCCTGTGTATCTATAAAAGAACCCCACTCTTTAGTAAATGCTAATAATATTAAGTTAGAAGGAAGACCATGATCAGTTTTATGTACATTAAACTGTCAAATTGTCAAAACCCAAAACCTTATACTATGAAAAACTGCTTCCCTTCTCCATTCTTTACTCTTTGATCCTATTCTTTCCTATACCACTTCAGGAAAGCAATTTGATTATAGATTTACACAAGCAGAGGACTTTCTTACATAAACCAAGGGCAAGAAATAAACCAAATTTCAAGCCCCCAAAGAGATCAAGAATTAGAAAAAGGCAAATTCATCTTCAACATACAGAAGTCCCCAGATGAGGATGGCCTTGGAAAATCCTGCAGGGTGACAAAAATGGGTATGGGAGAAAGGTCACCCAAGCTACATGAACTATAGGATCAGATGAAGAATATCCAGTTGTCAAATGTAATTTAAAATTGCATCCATTGAATTATTTCATGCTTCTTGATATTATCATAATGCATTCAATTTGCTGTTATGGTTACATTTTCAGACAGTCAGAATTGTCTCCAGGGACAACGGGGCTTGAAGAGCCATGTGAAGTAGAGCATGTCAGAGCGCCAGCATTGCTGCCCCCACACCCTTCTAACCTGGACCACCCAGGGTGATGGGGACTTCAGCCTCAGCACCAAGATTCCATTAGGGTTAACATTCAAATGGCCACAGTGCCCACAGCTCCAGGGACACTGGTGCTGGAGAGGACACGCCAGAGAGGATGGTGATCAGCAGCGCACCAACATTGCTTCCTCCACACCTTTCTAATCTGGGTCACTCATGGTGATGGGATGAGGGGAAGTCATATGAGGAGGGGCTGAGGTCCCTTGGCTTTTCAGCCTAGAAAAGAGAAGACTTAGGGGAGATCTCATTGCAGTCCACAGCTTCCTTGTCAGGGGAAGAGGAAGGTCGGGCACTGATCTCCTCTCTGTAGTGACCAGTGACAAGGCCTTAAGTTGTGTCCAGGGAGGTTTAGGTTGGCTATTAGAAAAAGGTTCTTTACCCACAGGGTGGTTGGGCATTGGAACAGCCTATCCAGGGAAGCAGTCACAGCACCAAGTCTGTCAGAGCCTAAGCAGCATTTGGATATTACTCTCAGGCACATGGTGAGATTCATGGGTAGTCCTGCGCAGAGCCAGGAGTTGGACTTCAAGGATCCCTGTGATTCCCTTCCAACTCATTATATTCTATGAAATCTATTTAATTTACTCAACATAGTGACTTGAAAGCAATTCGGAAAATTCCAAGTTATGTTTATGAATCTCAGAATTTCGGTAAGAAATTTTCTCTCTATTTATAGGGGCCCTAGATGCAGATTATCAATGTTTTTAAAACAGTACTGCAGAAGCATGTATTTGTATACTTTCTTATGTGTACGTACAAATGCATCAGCCAAACACATTTTCCATGCTTCTCATATTATGAGAATAAGTTACACTTTTACGGAAAGAGTATTTCAGGTAAGCACAAAACTCTGAAGTGGTGAGATGACTGGAAAGCCTTATCAGGAGATGCCTCCTGGTTACAGAGCCCTCATTGCAGTGGTTTGTCAATGTCATAATTAGCAAGGATCAGAATGAAATTCAGGCCATGCTTGTTGAAGTGAGACTTTCATTTCATCATTTATATGACAGAGATAGATTCTAATGAGTGAATAATGTGTCTCTACACAGAAATATAATGGTATGTGAATTCAGAGTGGGGAAAAATACTGTAGGCCACCTCTTCCACCTTTCTGCTAATGTAAATGTGTTTCCTAAAGCTCATTTGATTCGGTTCTGCCCAGATCAAATTTTATGCATAGCAAGTACTGGCACCAGCCACATTTTTCTTGAGGGGCTGTTATTCTTGTAGACTGTACTTCGCCCTTAGTCCTGCCACCAAGCTCTTAGTCGATATATACTGAATGTGTAGCCTCCTAAAGGCAAGTCATTCACTTAAGGAGTCACAACCCAGTCTTAGCAACAGTTTAGTATGTTACTTGAGTTCTGGTGGGAAAAGTCTGTTTCTTACTACACCTAGAAATCCAGAAAATTTTGAGAGACAGATCCTTAACAGAGGGATCTGTATTAGGGACTTAAAAGGATTGCCTGCAGGAGTCATTGCTGACATACTCTGACATTAGCTGTTGAAAAAATGGGAACTAAGAATCAAGATTTGAGATTATAGAACAGCAGAGCTCTCCAGAAACTATCTACACATTCTTCATAAATTCTTATGGCATGAATTTTAAAAAATGATTTTTTATTTATAGATGACAATTTGTATCAAAAGTGCTTCTCTGCTACCAGTTTTGCCCCAAGCTATTGACTCATAGTTATGGGTGGATTTCCAGAGGTGCTGAGTATACACAGTGCTCCAGCAGAGTTCAGGTAAGCAATTAGGGATCAGTGTTTCTCAAACACAAATTGCTTACTGTATAAGCTGTTGCCAAGGAAATCCTTCCAGTGCATTTGGGCAAAGAAAATATATAGTGCATTCTCTGTACAATTCTCCTTCCAAACAGTCACTCTATGGTAAAGGGTACCGAAAGAAAAAAGGGAGAGAAAATTCCTGGACTACTCAAATTTTCATGGAGGATTTTGAAGCTAAGCATGTAAAATAAGTAGGCAATAGACTCTAAAGAGAAAATTATATTAAAATTTTCAACATGTGAAAAACATGATACATGATTGCAGTTACTTTTTGTGCGCTATGTACTTTTTTGCATTACTGCAAGTTTGGGCGAGAAGAGGGAAATGAGCCTGGGCAAATGGCTCATGTTCAGAACAGAGCAGCAGAGGCAGAACACAGAGAGGTCTCTGTCAGTTTACTTTTAAGTGAGAGAAAAGTATCATTAGGAAGGAAGTGTTGTTCAGACTGACTTGTTCGCTGATTATCAAGTAAATTTATTATGGAAAGTCCTCTGCTTTCCTAAAAATGCTGGAGAATAACAATGAAACAGCTTTGAAACAGCAAAAGTAAATGGCTACCTCATTTTACTGTAACATGGGATAGGTAACAAAGTCATGACTATCTAAAGAACTGCAGCATTTATCCAGACAGGTATCTCACACTTTTAAAGGGAGCAATTAATTAAGACTTCCTCCAACCCCTGTGATTGCTCTAATTTACGAGGAGATTGCCTTTGCAATACATGACTTTAGCTGGAAGGCTACTGAAAATATGTTTCATTTTCAAGACTTGTCCTTCTTCACAGCAGCAGAATTTGAGTATACAAAAAAATAGTCTCATTTAGTATAATTTAAAGATCACGTGGTCAAGTGCTCTTAAACTCATATTGCATTATCAGTTATTTACTGTGCTCTCCATAACTTACTAATATTCTGCAGTCCTCCTCCATTTTTAACTCATTTGAGAAAAATGCACACAAAAAAATTGCAATGCTCAAACAACATCCTGTTGCCACTATATAGATACAGTTGACTTTTTGTCTTCCAGTATGAGTCCAAATCTCCTTAAGACTGTAAGTGACTGTGGTAGTTTCTAAATTTTATTCTTTCTCTCCTTTGAGCATATTTCTTTTTTTTTAATATGCATTTAACTGTAAGAAAAAGTCTGATATGTCACAGATACTTTTAAGTCTAACCATCAGCAGAAGTTCACTAGAGAAAATGAGTAAAAATTACTAATTCTTCATATTTTATACATCTGAAATTCTTATAAGCCTCTTAAATGGTCAAAATTAAGTTAAATTAAGCCCAAAGAAAAAAAATCTTTCAGTTACAAAATTATATCTGTAAGAAAAGAGAAGATAATTACAAGCAGGTCACATGCTCAGCCACTAGCTGTGTTCATTTCAAGAGCCAGATTTTCTGAATTGAGATCCAATTCTATTTGTTACAAAACCTAATCATAATTCAGGAACATGACTTAACTCACAGGAAAAACAAAGTTATCTGAACTACTCTGGCCTTAGTAATATTAGTTGTTATTATAATTATTATTTTCACTAACATAATCATACTAAAACCAAAGAACAACATGTCCTGCCTGGGTGGACTCCAAGACATATGGCATTAAAATGGGACTTCAACAGATGGAACTTAAGGACCTGCCTTTGTAAAAATTATTTGCAATTTGAGAAATCTCTCTTGACAACACTTAAAGCATCATTTTCAAGAAAAAGGAGGGAGATTTTCAGCACTTTATGAAAATTAGCAGTTTCTCAGTAACCTCAGAATGTTTATAGCCAATATTTTGGAAATTACAACCAAAAGGCTATTTTCCATTTTGACATAAATTAAATTATTCCAAGCCCTGTTTTTGCCACCATGACATAGCAGTGCACTACAGCGTTAATATGAGAATGTGTCTGTGATTTTTGACATATTGGAAGAGTCTGTGTGTCTTTTTCAGTTATACTTTCTACATAAAAATATTTTTTAAAGCAAATATTTGATATTACAAGCTCACATGGATCAAATTATATTTTAGAGAAGATATTAATATATTATACAAATATGCAAGGATCATTTGTTTCTTAGTTAATTCTGGTAATAAACTAACATACAGTATCTCAATCTTATTTAATTTCTTGTTTAAGATAAATTATTTTCCTGGCAGTTTGCTACATTCTGGACAGTAGTCCAGCTATGGGTGAGTAAAGATGAATGGTTGGGATTAATTTTTAAATTAAAATAAAATTCTAGAGTATTTTCAAAAGCTTGTAAAATTAGGTTAATATCAAAGAAAGTGATTTGCTTTGTTAATAACTGTGATCAAGGAAGATTACAGAGAAAGTTTACTGTTTGCTAGTCTTGAGAGACTACTAATGCCTGCCACAGTCATTAGTTTCAGAGGGAGCAGTTTCAATCTTGTTCAGGACAAGTCCATGAAATTGGTAGCACTGCACAGCAGCATAATGCATGATAAGTATGAAATGCATTGCATAGCTGTAATAACATAAATTCTATTTACTATATTTTCCAGGAAGGAACAATTACTGTGAAAATCTGCAGAACCTATTTGGCATATATTTGAGGTGAAATTTATCCTTTAATATTCTCAAAATGTTTCAAACCTACTTTAGATTTGTTTTTGTTCCTTAAATACTTTGATTAAATATTTCGATTTTCCTGTATTCCTCTGATCACCGTTGTTTACAGGGCAAATGCTAATTTGTGGGACACTGCAGATGTTAACCTAATAAGAACAGTATTGAAAAGGTGCCTTAAAAGTTTATTTTCCTGCAAATGCTCTAGCATTATCCAGTTCTGGTGACACACAGCCACCTTTGGTAGCTCCAGTGCAATGCTCTGGCCCTGTTGCGGGTCTGTTTCTCACAGGATTGCTTTTTTGGTCATGACATGGAAGGAGCAGTGAGATAGCAGGATTGGAGGGTTTGCTTCTCCTTCCTTCTCCCCTCTGCAATCAAAGAGCTTAACCCAGCAACTGAAACATATTTAAAATTCAAAACCTCTCAAATGAGTACATTTACTGTTCAACAAAGGTACCTCCCCGCGTGATGAAGACACTGATTCCAAGTTTAATTCTGTATTCCTGGCATGCAAAACCTGGACAGATTACACAAGATTTCTACTTACTGACTAAGGTTCATAATTCATCGACCAATCCACTGATCAGCTGTGACAGGAAAGTTAGTGTCTCCTATTCTAGACTAAAGGATATTAATAGAAACTTTCTCAGCCTGATCTCAAGTTCAGAAATGTTAAGCATATAATTATGCATTAAAATCACCCCGGTGAGGTGATACATATTACAGCTGAACAACTCAATGTCTCTTAAACCATAGTTAATACTTGCTGATCTTTAACATACTAGGGGACTATACTGAAGTAATAAATGGTAAATCAATCACTTTTCCTTCAGCGACCAATTTTGTCATAGGGAGTGGCTAAGCACACACATGCAGTAAGAATCCATCCTCCTTGGGAGCTTTCAATAACTATTTACTGGACATCTTCAAATATCAGTAAAAAATTGAACATTTTTCTACTCCTTTAGGATGAGGAGACTGTCACATTTTCAAACTACCTTGAAGATACTCAGCTCTGCTGAGAGTTTCAGCTTAAAATTGCTTTATTTGGCAATGTATTTGAAATTAAACTCTGCTCCAAAAACAAAGATAGGATCTGTTGGAACCATTCATCCCCGAAGTCTTTGGCTCCCAAGGGCACAGAATCCAAATTACAAGTGAACACTCACCTGAATTTCTGAAAAGCTGTAAAGAGAGACCTTAATGGTCTGAGGTTTTGAAAACATAATCTGTCATGCACATGCTCCGCTACCTAAATAAGTGACCTGGTCTTCAGATGGGCTCAGCACTTAGAGTTTGGATTAGAATGAAAAGGAGGCTGCTCATAGATCCACTTGCTATAAAAATTAGGCCATTATTTGATGTACAGAGGCACCTAATTTTGTTATAATTTTTTAATGAGATTTTTTCCTAATACGTTACTACCTATTATCTTCAGATTTTGATGTCCAAGTACACATCAGTAATTACAATGTATAATTGATTAATAAAACCCCCAAGGCACAGGCAAATAAACAAGGTATTTTCTAATACAGTTCATATTAGAACCATATTCGTTTTCATAATAAGTAATTTTCCACATGGTGTATCTTAGAAATAAGAGTTCTAAACTAGGCACATCTGTGGGTCTCAATCTGATAATAACCACTGCACAACTATCAAAAAATTGTCCTCTGCTTCACTGAGATTCTCTCACTGTAAATAATTACACTTGCTGGAGCAAACAGAGGATGTAAATGGCAAGGTAGGTTTTAATGAGTCTGGAATTTTGGGATTTGGGTTTTTTTCTTTTCTCCTCAGATCCGCTCCAAAATATGACTTTGACGAACTTCTGATAAACTTTAAGAAAGGTAACAACACAATCATTTCAATATCAGCAGCTCTTGCATAGGAATTACATGACATATAATTATGTTTTAAACAGTGGGATGGTGAAACAAGACAGATGGCAATGATGTATTCATTATTATAATGCATAATTTCCAAAAGAAATAGGAAATATTTCTACACTGACCATAGTCTGTGTTTTCCGGCTCCCAACAATTTGATGGCCAAAAATAGGGTGTCTATAGACAAAACAAAGAAGTAGGAAACTCAAGTTAGACAATGCAAGCATTATACAGTCCTTGGATTATTACTGGTTTTCAGAATCAGTTTATATTTTTGGTACGTCATTATACTGTTAACTTGACATTTTTGAAATAGGCATCAAAGCAGAAAATTACATTTTTACAGCTGTTTATCATGCTTGTGTCAGAACTACATTGAAAAAGAAAAAAAAAAGTGGGTTTTTTTTTTGTTTTCAAAGTTAGGGGAACAAAACCAGCAAGGCTAGGTAGTGAGGTTGTCTTTTACATCTTCCCTGGAAATATATATCTCACATGTCCTGGAGAATCAGGTTTAGAAGGTATAAAGACAGAAGATGCTTTGAGGATCATTCAGTTCTTGATTGTTGAGAGTTTTCGTTCATTGATTAATATTCAATACTCTTTCTTCGGTGTTATTTGTTTAAAAATGCCACTAAAAACATCTTGTTTTCACAAAGATATCAGAGTCTACTTTTTAATAATTGTTTACCAGTTTTGATTTAAACTGTGATTTTTTTTAAGACAATAAAGTACCAAAAACTACTTCAACACTACACTTATTAAAAGTGTGCTAAATATATTGTTAAATGAATTCACTTCTAACAAATGAAGAATATAAGACTGCATAGGCATTTTTCATACAAATAACTTCATTTTTTAAATAGCAACTTTTTGTTAAAATGTCAATTATTATAGCATTTTTTACTGAGCGCATCATCCCCATACAGGCCATTCAGCCAAGAGCTGGACCCGATGATCCCTGTGGGTCCCTTCCAACTCAATATCCTGTGACTGAGTGACCGATCTATAAATGAACACGTACACACAGATACAGAGAATTATATAATATTTGAGCAGTTGAATGAAACTCATTAAATGTGTGAACTGGTTTGAGTGGTATTTCAAAACACAGGTGCTTCTTCAGGAAAACCTTCTGCTTTACTCTCTATTTCTTACTGTTTTTTCTCAAAAATCTCCCAGCTGCAAAAATGGAAACCTCTTTGCTGCCCACTTCCTTTCAAAATTTTTTTAATGTTAATCTGGAAACCAACAGGGCTGAAGGGTGGAAGTAAATATATATTTAATTTGACCAATTGTCAAATTAAATATATATTGTGAAAAATCTCTTGGCATTGTTTCATTGACACATCAAATTTAATAGAAGCAATTTAGAACTTACTATTTACCAAGCACCAGCAAGGAGCTAAAGGATAAAAAAGGAACTCTTACAAGCTAATTTCAAAGGCTAAGATGTGTTTCTTTCAAGCTGTTTTGTACTTTTCAAGGGAGAAACAATAAGTAATTCTCCGATCAACCATTCCTTCACAGTGCCACTGAAATCCAAGTGACCAGGAGAAGCACACATAAGCACAAATGAAAAGAAGATGAACCCCTAAAGAAAGAATTGCAGTACTCTGCACATTTTGGAGAAGCAACTATAAAAGTAATTTAATACTTTTATTTTGATTTTTATACTTATAAACCAAGAAGTCACCATCATTGAGATATACAGTTTACAAACTCAGGAAGGGAGAACCTTAGACGTTCATGCCTTTCCTTAGAGGCATGAATTGTATCTCCAGAGAGGCCCAAGAAGAAAAGCACAGCTACATCATTTCTCTGCTAACGGGAAGGTTAACCTCTGTTTACAGCTTCTGAAAAAAGTATGTAGTGAGGGTTACTAAATACATAGAAACCATGTCCACTCAGGCAGCACTCCTGCTGAAACTCTTCCAGTTGTGGGCATACTTGCTGCAAAATCCATATTAAAGCTCCTCATGCATAATTAGGATTTCTCTTGACAACTTACATAAACTCCCATCCCAGCTGAGATTAAAAAATAAATTCCATCTTCTGACTTGGAAAAAAAAATCACAGAGTTTGCTTTCAGCATTCATTTCACAACAGGGTATGAACAAATACTATACATTCATGACTGTATGTTAGTTATGTTAGAGGAGGACTCTGTTGTTTCATACATAAATGAAAAGCTATGTGTGGCCAGAGTATTGTGGGTAGTAATTAGTTGAAGTAATACTTTTACTTTTTAACTTTTACTGAAACTTGCACTTTGGTGGCGAAGGCTGTGTGGGCATTGAACAGAACATGGGAAAGGGGACGTGACCTTCAGTGTTGTGAAATGTTGTCACTTCAGCTCGCTAGGAGGCAGAGATGACCAAGATTTATCCTTTTTCTGAAGGATAAAAAGGTGCAACCTAAATGTGGAGATCATGGAAAAAGCAGAAAATAATGCATTGGAGTCTAAGCCTCCCTGTGCCAGGGAGATAAAAGCATAAAAGTTAAAACAGAACATTGGTTTTAATTGGCAAAGCACATGATGAGCCATATTAAAAGTCTTCAGTGATGTGTGATCAGGTAAGCCAAAAAGAAACCCCAGTAAAAGACAGACAGTACAATACAAGAAAGAGGTTAAAATAACAGCTAGGACAGATAAGTACAGAAGATTATTAAATGCCTTCCTTGTTTGAGTCTCCAGAAGGAGGGAGACTATGGGCAGATAAAGGTCTTTCTGCCAAGGGAGTGACACACAGGCATGAGCTCTCCTTGCCGAAGCTCCGAGCTGGGCAGGCACAAGCTGTCTCTGCACTGCAAGCCGTGACCCTGCCTGCCTGGTGCTCGGGTGCATTTAATGGGACTTGCTGAGAAGCACAGCTCATCCGCTCAGGCACTGCAACGTGGCCAGGGCTGGCCTCCAGCCAGCTGGCTCCCAGAGGGAACAAAGTTCAATTCTGCCTGCAATCAGCTCTGAGAACATGCCCAAAATTAATTTGGACGTGGAGATAAGGCTACAGGGCAAAGCACAGGGCAAAAACAAAAATCAGGGGGGGAAATATTTTTATGAGGTCAGACGGTTCAGGTTAGAAGGCTGATGAAATTCAGCACAGAAAGCTTAAGGATTTACTGAGTTTTCATGTGGGTAAACTGTGTTTATTTCTGAAAAAACAAAAAAAGCCTCACCAAACTAAAAAATTACTCCTGGTTCCTCAGGATTGTGATTTATATGTATGTATACATATTATGATTAAATTCTTCCTCTGGTATTTCTCTTTCTCCTCTATCTCCAGTACTCAGTAACAATGACTATCTAACTGGTGGGAGTTATCAAAAGTATTGAAATATCTGCATGATGTTTAAAGGGGTGCAAGTTACCTGAAGGGTAATTTATACATGGAAAAAATATTCATTCAAGTGACCTTTGAAACATGGACAGTTATTTTTACAAAAAAATCACATAAAGCAGAGGAGCTTCAGAAGATTACAGCAACCGGAAGAACCCATTTTTCCAGAAAAGGTAAAAAGCTTACATTTTCTCTTCTATAATCTTTCTATATCTACTCTCTAGAGTGAACAGTTGTAATACACTATATGTTTCTAATCATTGAAACTAAAGATGACTAATATTTGGATTTTTCAAAAACATATTAGGTCACTGACAGTGTAAAACCCTGCTAGATGAGAAATAAACTGACAGTGTAAAACCCTGCTAGATGAGAAATAAACAGTAGATGCTATGTATTCTGACCAAGGCAAAGTCCTACACTCCTTTCTTACTAGCAAGTAAAGACTTGTGGTATCACCCGAAGATATGTGCTCAGAAGCAGCTACAGCTGCTGATAAAGTTGTATTTGAAAAGTAGATATCTATATTCACTTTCAAAAGAGGAAATGTCATTAATGTGTGGAGAGATAAGGAAAACTGTCCTAAAACCAGGCAAAAAGTAGGGATAAGGGACATATTAAGATTTAAACAAAGTCCCAAACATCAGGGAAAAAAAATCTTTTAAAAACCCTAGACACTGAAAATAAAGCACAATATAAAAATCAGTTTCTGATTAATGGACTTTTGCAATGCTGTGATTGTATTGACAAGCACCAACAATAAACATGCATGTAGTTAAAATGAGTGATGTTTTCCAAAGGAATATTCCACATTTTCTTGTCTAATTGCTTGGTCTTAACAGTCATAAAATTCTGGTCTTAATCTGAAATTTACCTTGTTCCTTATTACAGTCATCAAACAGTTTAATCAAATAGCACGTGACTATAATGCATGTGCTGAGTTTACATTTCCATTTCTGTTTCAAAAGTCTCCACGCAATTTCATGCTCCAGATATTTAACAGTCTCTGAGAAGAATTTGCTAGAGAGTTTATCCATGAAGACTACGGGAGAAAGATCTGCCTTGTTCAACACATAAGGATTAGGAAATAAGAAGAGTCTGATAAGAAGATCTCTGGTCTCATGGAATGAGGTCAGGAATGAGAATAGGAGGTGTGTGCAAAGGAGAGAGCTGCCTGTTCTCATATCATCTATTTAAAAAATCCCACAGCAATTCAGGGAGGCTTTGCTCAGATAAATTACCTTCTAAATAGCTAGACTATGCAAACAGAGCTTGGATCAACTATTTGTTACAAATCACATACCCAAATACATTTTATAACATCCTTTGCAATGTCATATATTACTATAGCACAAATATTACACAATCTGTGTGCCTTGCTTCATGATCTGGAACCCCATAAGAGAAGATTTCACCCAGGAGAGGTATGGATGTGGTATAACGTACCCCAAAACCACCCTTTTCAAAGAGAAGATTTTGAAATGCTGATGGGGTTTGGTTATCTTTCATGAGTGTTGAAAACATGAAGGAATTATCATACTTAAGAATTTACTTTTCCTCAGAAGGAAGTATGAAGCAGTTCATCATGAAGAAATATTAAAGAGGGAACTTTTGTCATTTTGCCATGACATCCCACTTACAGCTGAAGGAAGGTGGGTGGTAGAATGGTTTAGGGAAAGTCAAGTACTGTTTATCAACCTAGGCAGAACTAATGCTGCCAGTTTTTATCAGTATGCTTTTGAGGCACTTTTTTCAATTGTAGGTGTAATTTGAATCAGCAGCCAGGACAAGTCAGGAGCTGTAGAAGTAAGGCTTACCTAGCACTGCAGATGTGATTGCAGATACATTTAAGCCTTCAGAACAAAACAGTCACAAGGATCTTTATGCTTTTTAACCAGGAAACTGGTTTTGCACACACAAACACATACTGGTTCTGTTGCGTTATACACTAATAGCATTAGGTAAACCTAACCACATAAATCCATAATCCTTCTGTAAGAAAGTCATATAAAACAAAATCCTGTAAAATAGCACATATCCTACAATAAAGAAACTAGCACTAGTGGCTGCTATGCACTGTAAGCAATCCAGGGATAAAGTAAATAGATCTGCTTTGGCTCTAACTCAAAATTAATCAATAATAATATCTGAGCTAATGAAAAAGCCACTTGTAAAAATCAGTGTTGCCCATCAGCTTTTATAAAACATGATTAAATTCTATGCAGTAAACTGTATTAGCGAGGAGGGAAATCACTAAGCATCTTTCAGCTACCCCTTGTTGATAGTAAAAAGAGAAGAGTTGTTGTCTCTGAAGTTGCCCCATTCCACTCCACAAAATTTTTTAAAATCCAATTACTTGGATGGGGAAGGAGTATTC
Source organism: Machaerirhynchus nigripectus (assembly GCA_013397975.1). Taxonomy (NCBI): domain Eukaryota; kingdom Metazoa; phylum Chordata; class Aves; order Passeriformes; family Dicruridae; genus Machaerirhynchus; species Machaerirhynchus nigripectus. The sequence continues at coordinate 1,592,681 of VZRQ01009368.1, read as the reverse complement.
GAATAACTTATAAACCTTCACATATTGCTGCTATTCTTCTCTCAGGCACCAGGGAATCTTTATAAACAGCAGAAATCAAGCCTTTGCTGAAAAATAGTTATGAGCAATCTCAAATGCTTTGCATGATGGATGGCAGAAATCACTGGCATGCTGTTTTACGTTCATTGCACTTGACAAAAATGATTTCTTGGTGAAGTAAAAGGGTAAGATTTCTAGTCTAGCACTGTCAAGCCCATACAGGAAACAAGTAGTGCTCCACAGTTAGCTCAGAAAAATTAAAAAAGAGATTGAGGAATTTGGAAACAAGATTTTGGCTCTGTGATTCCTCTTTTCTAACCTGAAATGAGGATGAGCATGGAAAGCAGTGTGGGGCAAAGTGTGTATGAGTAAGGAGTCAAAAAAATCAAAAGTGGCACTGATGGGGCAGTCAGAAGGACACATGGATTTGAAAACTTTTCGCCTCACAAACCTTAACAGAACCTATATATGCCAAGCCTGACCTGAAAAGACAACGAATCAGTTATTGCACCTGCAATTGCTGAAGAAAACCTGCCAAATGCTGGGTAAGAGAACCTGCTTCTTTTTAATTTCTAAAATCTGGCTTCCAATAAAATCCTTCCCTCAAGGTACAGTAGATACTCTGTGGAGAGTGGATAAAGAGCTGTGATGTTCAGCCACAGGCTCAGCATTCAGAATGGCCAGCAGTCATTCAGTCGAAAATGAGCTGAGAGGAAGCTAGCTCAATAAGGCTGACTCAAAGAGATGCAAAAAAAGCATTGCAATTCCACCTGAGACATGAGGTGTTCACAATACTTCACACTCTAAACTATTTTCCAACAAAGATATTTCAAGATCCTTACAGTGTTCTTATATAATTTCATACCAAATTTAGGCATGGGAAAACAAGGCCAGGGAGGTTAAATGCATTCATCCAGAAAGTGTTCCCAGTGGTAGAGCAGGAGTACACATCAAAGTCCGCACCTTCATCTTTCCAAGGTCCATGAATTTTGCTGCCATCTTCACCAGACTCATGCTTTCACAAGAAACTGTTCCTGTTTTCACACTTTTTCTCAGATATTTGTGCCTTTCATCTTAAAAGTTACAAAACAACAGCAAAACCTAACCCTCATCTCTGAAAATAATTTATGTTAAATCATTAATTAATCTCACTTAAAAATGGGAGTGTGACTATCGCTAGTCTCTGGTATCCTAGTAGTTTGTTTACAGCCAAAAGATATTAGGAAATATTATTTTTCACTATTAACACCATGAGACACTATGCACTTAGGACTTGTAGAGGAAAGCAGCATATTTTTCTGCAGGATGAAATTACAGAAGCTTACCAGCTGAGAGGGCAAGTTGGGAATTCCTCACCAAGATGGACATATTATCACTAGTATGGACATAAGTGAAACATCTCCATGAGTAATCCCTGGCCCAGGAAAGACATGCTTTCTAAGACACAGCTTGCTTTTCTTATTTGGGCCCCTCCTATCTATTTGCTCTCAGGTAGAGGGAGATGGTGAGCAAATATTTAGCTCCTTCTTTCATCCCAGGTCTAAATTACCAGGAAAAGGCAAGGCAGCTGTTTCTGCTTTTTCTTATTGAGGCTAATAAAAAAGTTCCTCTCTTAATAAGGCAATTAATATTTAGACTCAGCTCCTTTGAATTAAATTGATAGCACAGAAACTAACCTAATTTACACCTGAGTAGGTCAATCAATGATCCAGATTTTTTTTTTTAATTTCATATTATTTAGAAAAGCAGATGTAACTATACTCTTGCCTCCTCATGGCAAGAGTAATAACTGAAAAAGTGTAATTATTGCCCATAAGAGGGCATTTGTCCAAATGAAGCAAAATCTCCACTGCTTTTAGCTATTTCTATACAACAGAAGGTGGTTTAAAACAAGCCGGAGATAATTTTACTGTCAGATGGGAATGTGTCACTCTTTGGAAAACAAAACACCAAGCACATGGAGAACATTACTATAGCTAGTGTTTTGTAGGTTAGGTCTTTGTATTGCAAAGATTTCTCTGCAGGCATGTCTACTGAACTTTCCAGTGCTGCCAGGTGCATGGTTTCCTCTTGCTATTACAATATCCAGAAATTCGTTAATCCTGTCCAATACTTAGAGGGTACTATTTGCAAAGAACCTGAACATCTATTCTAGTGCAAAATTCACACATTTGCAGTCAAACTTTCCACCCCGTTGAATATGCTCTCTTCATCTTCTAATTTAACAGTTCAGTAACAGATTTTATACTAGCCTTATTTGGTGGGGAGCGTGAAGTTGTGCTCACAAAAATTTTGCTGTTATAACTCCAGTTAACAGTATGTCACCACTATGAATGTTTTCTCATCCTATACATTAACAGCTGAAGCTGCATTGTCACAACAGCAAAGTCACATTGTTAGCATAGGAATAGCAATGCAAAAGGTACCACAGGACAGCAAACAACCCAAGCACTGCAGATAAAGACTGAGAAACACTTGATTAAAGCAACTTATTTCATATGCATTTGTCAAATAGGTACAAATTCTTAACTTATGTAAATAAACTGAGAAGATTTTACAATCTAGCCCTCACTGAAGCTTCGTGTCCAAACATGTAGGCTGTAGACCTCTCTGAGGAAAGCTCACAGCAGGGTAGCTGCAGTACTCTCAGTGGTCCATGGTGCAGCTTAGTCTGTACTTTCCTTCAGTCAGACTATCATACAGCAGAGGTGCTTATTTCTCATGCTAGAGATGGAAGCAGGCCAGCAGCTGTGCAGAATTCAATGACCTACACTCCTGTAAGCAAGTGTTATTCTCTGCAAGAGTAAGTCCTTCTGTATTTTGTCCTTCTGGACACTGCTTATGCGGACACCAAGCCAAGAACCGGAGCCTCAGCCACTCCATGATTCCTTTCCGCTTACCCCACAAGAACATCAGCAAGCCCCTTTAACCATGCACCATCTCTCTTTTTCATACTGAGCACTGAGAAGAATGAAGCCTCAGGAGCTTAAAAAAACCCTTTTCCCTCAAATACTCTCTCCAGGATCAAAGGTAACTGAGGATCTAGGGGAGGACACTAGGAATGCCTGTATTACCCATATACACATGTAACTTTCTGTTCCACTGAAGAACAGGTTTTCTTCACTCACAGGATCTAAATACGAAAACAGGATAATATTGTTTGCATGTATGTAATAATAATTCTCTGTCTTTCCAGGCTGTGCTGTGCATATTTAATTATATTCATGCTAGGATTTTGATTTACACAAATATTACGAGTCTTTCTCTTCCCTTATGTGGGTCTATAGGACTTAAGCCAAAATATTGGTGAAAGTATCGTACAGAGGTTAACATAACACAATGTTTGAAACTATGATTGGTCTCCAATCTCCAGTTTTCTTCTGCATTTTAAAGATCACAATCTCAGTATGATTTTATTCTTTATGGCTTCTTATTTAAACCATCTGTAAGACAAAGCTTAGACCTATATATCTTGAAGACAATAGATTTTGTTCTACCAAATGTTATTTTACTGTGAGTATTTAATACAGTTAGAAGTAACAGAGAAGAGTTAACAAACTCAATTTCATAATGAGAGTCATCACATCATTTCAAAGCAATAAATGTCTAGAAAAGACATTGAAGCAGCTGTTGATGATACCAGGAATACCACCTAATAGAAAGAGCAATACAGAACACAACCACTGTTGTCAAAAGTGGCACATGACAAGCCAAGTTAATTCCTTCTGTTGAATACATAATCTGGTACTATGCAGTCATATTTGTTTCAAGTCATTAGCAATATTGTTCTGCAAAATTCTAGCCCATTAGTCATTATTAGAAAAACAACACGTCTGCTCCAAGGGCCTTAGTTTGAAATTTTATATAATAAAATACAACTGTATAGGTTTCTGAACAATATATGTGCAACTGTAGATATAGACATACATATATATTTATGCTTCCAGCTTGTTCTGCACCATCTGCATGTTTGTTGTCCGTAAGGGAACTGACAGATCAATGCAAAAATGTGTCCGCACTTGCTAGAAAAATACACACTATTCACATACTACTGAGTTACCAGTAAGGAAACTCTCACCAAAGAAGAAAAATAAATATTACCATCCATTACTTATCAGATTTCTGCTATAGACCTAATATTTAAAATATCTCCCCCTTTCCAAATTAAGACTATACTAGGAATAAGAGGCAGTAAGATAACTTAGTTTACTCTATTTCCAAAATACTGCATTAATTTATTTCATGAGCGATAGTTCCACACTCAGCATTATTACACTTCTATTCCAGGTATCAAAATGGTCATTATCATCTTAACACTTTGCTGACAATTTATAAATAAAATCCGTCCACCAGTTTTTTATTTTTAGGAGAATTTCTACTCTTTACCAGGTTATGTAAGAAACAAAGTATGGTTGAATTTGCTATGAACATTTCTCTAAGTCCTTTGAGCTTCCATTTGCGCAAGTCAAAGACATGTTGAAAATACTTACCTGGAATCGATAAAAGGTGCCATCATCCTTCAGTGTTAGAACATGGTCTGAGATTGGAAAGAAATAGCCATGTGCTGCCATCAGAGTTCCCAAATGCAGAGCTTCAACTGTTTCAAGAAAAAAAGAAAGATAAACTTAAAAAGTTAAATAACTTCTTTTCAGCAATTGAGTTTTGTTGTTAAGATTCACCTGATAGTCTGCAGATAACTCCTTTGTTCTCAATCAAAGTCCTACCATCATGAAAGAGCTCTCTTTTTCTATGCAATATAATGATGCAACCAAAAAAACACTGCACTTCCCTTAACAAATAGCTTTTAGGTGTGCCACTTGTAGCTGCAGTTACACTACTTATATCAGCATTAAAAGGTAACCTTAATGTTCACTCTCTTGTTCTGAAGCTGAAAACAGCTATCTTTTCTACCCTGATGGTGCAGCCTGCTTTTCTTCTTTAGAACAATTTCTGATTATATGTTAACAGAATTGATTCCAATTACATTATATCTTTCTCTGATAGCTCTATCAGAGCTGCTCTAAAGGATAGAGATTTCCTCAGAAGTTTCTTATTACTGGAAAATAAAGGATAACAGGATCCCAGAACAGCTGAGGTAGGAAGGTACCTGTGGAGGTCATCTTGTCCAACTCCCTTACTCAAGCAGAGACACCTTAAGCTATTTGCCAAGGACCTTGTCCAAGTGTGTTTTGAATAACTCAAAGGACTGAGACACCACAACCTCTCTCAATAATGCCCAGGTTCACCATTCATCCTCTAAGAAGTGCTCATTTGTTCCTATTGCCTATAATTTGGCTTTCACCAATGGCAAGCACAGATTTTCCTTGTCCTGGCTCTTAGAAACACCACTGCAGCACTCGACCAGCAGTAAAGCATCATCACGCAGAAAGAAATGCGAGTCCTGACATCTGTTCTTGCTGACAAACACGGAAAGAGACATTCACTTATGTTCCACCCATTATTATTTCCAATATGAGAAGGCTTATTTATTTACCCATACTTCATTAGCATTCCAAAAAATTCCCTCCTTCACCCTTTGCTCACCTGAAGACATTGACTCGCATAGGAGATACAGGAGAAGCAGTGGGACATCTTTAGGCTAACTCAAAGCCAGCAAGCACGTGAAAGGAACAAAAAAGGGGATGTGGACAGTACTTAACTGAGAGCATATAACCCTACCAGGATTTATTTGATACCGAATATTTACTGCAAAATACAACACACCCCCTCTGGCAGTGAACTCTCTGGCCTGATGTAAAACACTGCAATGCTGTTTAGACTTTTCCCAGTTGCAAGCCTACAAGAAATCTCTCTTACAGAAGGAAAGGAGTTGCTTTGTTCCTTCTGCTTCCAATGTCTGTAAATCCCCACGTGAACTTTGCCCTAATTATAATAAGGTTATATACTGTTGTTATTCATTCATTTCAAGCTGCTCAATTCTATTGTCCCTTGGATCAGAAATTTTGAGTCAGTGCTTTCTGTAGTGTGTCAACCACTCAGATATTTTTTACTTTGTTTCAGTTAACCTGCCTTTAAATTTTATTAAGCTTTTCTTTGTTCTTCACATTGCAACTTATTTCCAATTCCAAAAAGCTTTATTTTTGCATGTATCACGTATCTTTGTGGAATGAGAGAAAAACAAGGAAGAAATGTGCTGACTTTTCGAGAGAAAAGCTTTCTCAGAAAAGGGTGACGGGGCTTGCCAGGAAGCTCTGACACAGGTGAGAGTGCATTCTCTTCTGACTGAGCATACACTGAATAGGCTCTAGATTTGCTTCATGTGCTTCCTGGATTCTGAATTGTAATATTTTTCAAGATCACAAGGAGCTCACATTATTTCCTTTTACCCAGGTATTTTTAGAGCACATCTGGACTACAGTGTCCAGTAATGATTAACATGTCCATTGCAGTACAAGAAGGATATCAACAAACTTTGAGTGAGTGGAGTGGGAGTCCACCAAGATCACTAGGGCTGGAGCATGCACCCTATAAGGAGAGGCTGGAGGGGCTGGGCTTGGTCAGACTGAAAAAAAGAAGGTTTTGGAGGTGTCCAGAAGTACCTTTCCAATACCTAAAAGGAGATTTCAAAATGAGGGTGCCAAAACCTTTATCGAGTTTCAGGGCAATAAAGTAAATAAATGAAGAACTAAATAAAAGAGAAAATGGTAATAAACCAAACTGGGTATAGTTCTGACTTTTAGGCAAGCAGCAGGAGAGGCTGCCCAGACACACTGTGCAATATGCATCCTTGGAGGGTTTCAAGACCTGAACACTTAACACTGATTTGAGCAAGGAGCTGGACTAGAGTCCTCCTGCAGTCCCTCTCAGTTTGAACTGTATTACAGCTCTGTGACTCTAGATGGGTCAAGCAGAAGTGGAACAGAGAACAAAAAAAAGGGATGAAAACAATTGGAGAAGAAACTATTTGAAAGCTCCTGCCAGAACAGCCTAATACTCTGGCAAGGTTGGATGCAGTAGCAGTAAGAGCTTGTATTTCTCTCACTGACCATTGAGTCATATACCAAGGATAGGGTCACAATAGTTCCCTATGAAAAAATGGAAAGAGTGACCCAGCCTTCTTCAGAAGCCAATTAAAGTTATTTAAGGTCTGAATTAGTCCCAATAGCAGCCTATATCTCTCCTCCAGCTATGTATGGAGAGTAAGGTTGTTATACTCTTACCTCAGGCAATCTCATTCATCTGGAATCCACACTAACTCAATGTTAAGGTATTTCATCCCTTCCTTAATATGGATATCTAAATTTCTCTTTTTCTTTCCTTAACTAATAGACAATTAATTTTCATTTTTTATGGCTATCAAACCATCAAGTTATTCCAGCATTACATGAATATAAATTCACAAATACTCCCTTTTAATATCCACCAAAGATCCACCGTAGCTCACACCTTGAGTGTTACAAAGTTATACCCAGTGAGTAACAGCCACAAGACTGAGTTCCTGCCTCACACCAGGCTGGTAGAGGACTAATGCTGATGCTCTCTGCACAACAGCAGTAGAACTACAGCACTGAAAGACACTCAGCTCTCAGGAGGTTTCTAATCTCCAAGCAAGAGGCTGTCCAGTGTATTATAGGCAACAAAGGCAACTCTTTGATACCCATCTCAATTTCCTAAAATCAGACTGAAAAATAACTACTGTAAGAAGCCAGTGAAGTACAACAGTAGGATTTAGGAAACAAACCCATGAGCTTGAAAAGGAAAATTAAGCCAGCAGTAGACTAACCCAACATGCCTAAATTCCTAGAATTTAAATACAGACAGCTTCTATATCTCCCAGGTATTCCTGCATATTAAGTTAGAGGATTTTTATTTAAGAAGCAAATTTCATCTGGAAAAATGGCAAATGTAGATTAGGAACATCAAAAACGTCTACGAAGTGCATTAGATAAGAAGAAAAAAGTCTGAAAGAAATGGTTTTAGACATAACAGTTGCCAGGTAGAAAGAGTAATGTTTATATGTATTCAGAATAGAAACTCAAAAAAGACTAAAAGAAAAAAAAATACTGATTTTTTTGATGACAAGTGTACACAGAGGCACACAGAAATGTGGTATCTACACCACTATTATTTCCCGATCCTCAGTCACTGTGTGTAAAAAACATACATCATAAACTACATCCTCAGTCTCACCCAGATAGCCTCGTTGGGAAGGCATAATTCAAATGGCAGTCAGCTATAAAGTGAATAAAAACTACAGCCAAAGACATCATGTAAAAAATCTGAGGAAGACAAAGCTCTTGGAGGTGTAACTGGTAGAATGGAGTAGATTGCAGCTTCCTCCCCTCGACACCTTGTTTTGAAGGTATCAATTATTTGATTTAAGGTTCCAGACACTTCCTAGTAATTATACTGTGGAAAAGTGGAACGGCACATTCAAAAAACACATTTACCCAAACCACTGTTTTAATTTTTATAGCTAAAAATAGGAAAGTGTTAAGAGTTACAATAGCTAATGGAAGAAGAACACCTCAGGTGAAAGACAGAAATGCATCTTTCTGAGCCTGTTGCACTTCAACAGGATACAAAATATTTTATATAAAATCAAAACACTGCTTTGGATGTAGGTTTGACTCTTAATGTGTATGTTACTGCTGGGCGAAAAGCTCAGAAGAAGCTAAAAATTCCATAGTTCACTCTGCTGTTGAACTTTATTTAGCTGAGTGGGTGAAGTGAACAACACATGTACATAGATTGATTAGAAATAATTTTTGTGAGAAGTAATATTGCCCAGCCATCTGCTGTGCCATTACAAGACAGTGATCTTGACAGATTAAATGTCAGTCACTTTTAATATACTTTGTTATACAAGAGTCACATATTTTCAATGCTTTGGGACAATGTAAACCTGATGAAATCTAAGGAATGAAAAAGATACTCTGGTTGTTGAGTTTTAATTTTATTTTCTTTTTAACATAGTGCAGTTTTCTCCTTCCTGTAATAATTATTGCACGGATTGCTGACAGTTTGTTCATCCTAAATTGCAGGGTATGGGAGTATAGGTGGAACAAGTTGTTTCTTATGATTATGTCCACAGGAGAGAATTAAAAAGGAAGAATGGTCCTTGTTTTTTCTTTGGAATAAGCATGTTTCTGTGCTTTGAATCCCCTTAAAGGACATGTTTTCAGTGATTAATGTGGATTCCATTTATTCTTACGCATCTCAGGTCTACAGGTGATGTGGTATCGATATTTATTTTTGCTCTGAAGTCCGCAAAACACTTTATGGTATCATACCATTATAGTCTCACAACATCTGAAGTGCCTTGCAGTAATCTCTGAGGGAGTGAGAAAAGAAAAATATTTTCCAATTGTGCTCCACTTTCAAATGTCCCTGTTTGGAGTCTGTCTTATATTCTGTGTGGAAAGATTTCCTACAAGGAACGCAACTTGGGGCATTTTGCGTCCTTAAAATTCCTTCATGCTGTAAAAAACAGTGAAAACCCTAAACTTGCCAGTTTTTTGTATATTTTTTGGATCCAAATATGTCAAACAAATGACAATTTCCCTTTCCATGAAACAATAAAGAGTTGGTATTCTGGCTTATTTGACTAATCTAAAATCCATCACAGTACTGAAGTGCATTGCTAAGCCACACTGCAGCCTGGAAAAAGAATTAATGAGTCAGAACTTCACAAGCAAACATTCATTGTAAGTGTCGAATGCCAAGACTTTATCACTTACTCTCACCTCACTCCTGCTGTCATTTCATTGCCAGTGTGAACACAAGCTGCAAAGGATTAGAGTAATAAAATACAACCTGCTTCTCACGCTGACATAAAGCGTAGGAGAGGCTCACTGTCTCGGCCTGACTGTGGTGTTTAAAGGGGAGAAAATAAAACAGCGAGAAACATTCTTGAACACCCACAACACTGTAAACCTCCATCTTCTGTCCCATCTGAAGGACTGAATTTGTAAGGGAAGCAGCACTCGGTGAGAGTCATTTCAAGGAGGATAAAACAGTTGGGGAAGGAAGAGGCACTATTTACCCAAAAACAATTAAACTGAGATTCATACTTGATTTCAAGATAACGCGGTTTGTGGCTGTTATCTGTCAACAAAGCATTTTATCTAAATAGGTAGGATTTTTCTTGTGCTAGACAGTGCCTGCTGATGCTGTTTGCTGGGCAGAGGCTTTGATAGGAGCATCACTCAGCAGGTAAGGAGGAAAACCTATCAAAGACGGGCTATGAGTCCTCATCTGCCCAAGGCATGGTAATTTCCACCTGTACCGTCTGAGCTGATCTGTAACATGCAGAGCATCCCCAGTCCAGAAAGAATGATGCACACCTGAAACATTGACTATTTTCTTCACAAAAACATCCAGCAAAAGAGGTATTGTGAGAGTGGAGAAAGACAGTTGGGTCTTCCTGCAACCTCCCTTCACCACATCCCTTTCTGCTACTGTCTCTGATGGGCAGTGTGGTTTGTTCTAACATAAGAACACCAGGTGGGTATTTCAAGAGGAATTTCTGGATGCTCACATGATTAGTGCATTCCAGGGATGGGGAGATGAGATGCTTGTACCTGACTTTTATCTGCATCAGCCTGCGAAAAGGTATAAAATCCTCTGGAGACTGGTCCAGCTGGGCAAATTGGTCTTCCAAGGCTGGAGACAAATTCTGGGTGGAAACTCCCCCCAGCAGGGACACCAGCAGAGAACATCCAGCCCGAAGGTGGGGAACACTTTTGGATGGGTGAGTAAAATGCACTAAGGTCCAGTCAAATGCAGAGAGAAAATCCTAGAGTAGCTACATGGATGCTTTGTTGCTTTATAATTGTGAACTCTGCAAGACCAAAGACTGCAAACCTGTATATTTCTAGCCAAACTTGCTTATATTATAAGCTTTTAAACATCAGCTGTTGTCCAAATCTGAGACTAAGTGGACTCAGCCACACTCAGACTTCTCGAAGAAGTTTAGAAAGCAGGGGAGTCTTACTGACTCAACAGGAAGGACCACAACCTGATTATAATATAATACACCGTACTAGGTGATACAGTTGGCATTTAAATACTGTACTGACAAGATTTAGATACTGTATTAGCAATAAGTCTGGTCATAATCATCCACCTAATCACCGTGTCCTACTTCTCATGCCTGATGCAAGAGCGCTTTCTCGATTACTCTGCTACAGGGACACACTAACAGTCCTGCCCTATGTGCTCACAGGACGTGGGTGAATGGGGACTGGCCTAAATCTGAAAAACTTTCATCTGGATAAGATCAACAGAAGCCGGGTCTCCATGAAAGACTGAAGGAAAGGGGAAGCTGGCCTACAGTTTCTGGAAAGAACGAAACAAAAACAAAGCAAAAGACATTTATTCACTCACAGGAAAGGAAAAAAAGAGAAAAAAATTATCAAATTGGAGGGGAAAAATAGTAGTCCTTGAAAAAGAAGCTGCATCCCCCTGCTAGCAACACACAAACCCTCCATTTGAAAACTTCCAAATTATTGCTTGTTTAGTTTTTTATGTGATTGTTTCCCACTGCATTTCAGCTGACTACACATTAAATGTTGCTATGTCCTAATAAAGTCTGCTTTTATTCTCTTAATAAATTTGTATCTTGAAAGGCAGACCCCGAGATGTCAAAATGCAATGACTTGAGGTGACAACCAAAGCTTTCATGTTGACAAAAAGCAAAAATAAAATTTGGATTTGCAACACAAGGTCTAAAGAAACAGACAAATAAGGAGTGAGGTGCTGGCACTGAGCAGTGCTACAACTTCCCCTCTGGAATATTTGTTTGAGGTGTTTGTTTGGCGAACAGGAAACGTGCAGCTACAGAGGCTGGAGGAAATCCATCCAACCTGTAACCAACAGGTAAACTTAAGTACCAGGCAAAACAGAACATGGCACAATTTGGCAACTAGATGTAGTCACAGTTCATTCACGATACAGTCATGAAAACTGGCCCGAAAATGTTTAAAATTGCCTTTATAGTTTCCCTGTCATTTCCCACCTCAATTTTTTAAAGTACCTATCAATATCACACCAGCAGTCAGGCCTTCCAGGGTGGAATCTAGCTCCGTACCTGCCAGTGAAAGTCAGCACTTATAAACCTTTTCCTCTAATTTCAATCTTAATACTCCTTCATTTTTCTATTTTCAATTTTCTAGAAATCACAGATTTTTTGCTTTTCTATTACTGATATCTCTTGTCTCTTTAAATTTAAATGATAGAAGGGTAAAATCCAAACTCTTTTGAAGTATAGGTTTCCTGTTTCTCCCTCTGGCTCTTCCTCTGCAACAGCTACTTCTTGGTTTAAGCTTTGATTCCCACGCTTCTTTACGGCGAAATAGAGAAAATCAAAATCTGTTTGTCTTGTTTTCCCTAATGACTCTCTGAACTTATCTCCATAAGATATTTCCGAACACTTCACTCATTCCCTCCTCCAGTGTGAAACTCTGAGCTAACATTTAAAGTCATATGTGCACCCTTTTGAGCAAACCTGCTAAAGACAAAAAAAAAATATTTACAAAAAATCCAATTACTGCAACTACACTACTTTTGAGAATTTTCTCTGTTGAAATCTTGTTCCACAGTTTCAATTGTCTGTAAAAGACCCAAAATACTGCACATAGACTACTTTTACTCAGTATTATAATTATTATGCTTCTATTTCAGGTTTTCTTGTATACTGCTTGCCAGTTGCTGCTAGCACACCAGATCTTCCTACTTTTCTCACCTCCAGTAGCTGAGTCTGCAGACATGTGACCAAATTGTTTGGCTGCAAATGCTCAGTGGGGAAGTATGTGATTCATTCTCCACATGACACCCAAGAATTTGTGCATGTTAGTATCAGCCAGGAAATGTATTTTAGATCACAGTTCCCTCAGACACGGTTCCCTGTGTGATGGTGTGCTTTCCTGCCACACCACAGTGCCATTGCTTCTCCCCTTCTTTGTCATACTCAGGGGAAGGCACAGCTGTCAGCTCCCCTCTTGGTCAGCTCTGCTTGGACACCACAAGCACTGGAGCATTTACAAAAGCACATTCAAAGCACATGACCAATAGGCACTGCCACAGACAGTTTTATATCTGGGATGCAGTTTTAAAGGAGGAGATCCGTCTTTAAGGTTTGGCAGATCTAGGGCATGTGGATAACCAGTGTGGTTGATGCACCACTTGGATTTGTGGCCAGCAAATATGAAAAGTAAGCACAGGCTTTTTCAGTGCACAACATACTTGTTCCTGAAGGAACTACAGAGGATAATATTATTATTATGTTGGTTTTTATTATTATTATTATGTTATTGAGGGATATCAGCTAGAGTGGAGTTTCTGAAGTGAGGCTAAGCAATAGGTAGCACCAAATCTTGCAGTGATTACTGCTGGTCAAGATGAATCATGAAACTTTTTTCAGTCTCTGTTTCGATACGAATTGCTATTGCACCAACCATTAACTTTGTGTCATTGTCGTGCACTGCTATCATAATCACAGAACACCCACTTATGACCAGGCAGTTCAGAAAATACAAAGAACATGCAGCAGCCACAGCTAGAAAAAGAACTGCCTCTTTCACTGCACTCAATTCAATAAAGAAGAATACAATTCCCTTTATAAAAATTTTCATACCTTCAGCAAACCAAGAGCACAAAATACTGAAAATAATGTCTTTTTCTCTATGGGAAGAGTGCTGTAATTTTAAAGTCCACCAGGATTTAACAGCTTTATAAGTAAATTGGTGTCATTGAGATACACGTCAAGGAAAAATGCCATCAAAGCTCGGGAATGGTAACAACAAAGAATGTGGATGTGGTTTTTCCGGAGGACAACCTGTCACTCCCCGTGTGACCAGATACAGTTATCTAGGATGCACATACACAAGAATCCCCAAGGCAGTTATTACAAAAAGGATCACTTTTAGAGAGTTTTCTTTGTCCGTTATTTATAGTACTTTGGCTGGCAAGTAAAATATATCTCACTGTCCTCATCAAAATGAAGGAGCAAAATTTCCAATGTTGCAAAAGTCCATTTTATGCCATCCCACGTTCCTATTATCATAACTCCCACTCCTAGTGCTCACTTCTCCCCTTTGCAGGGATTTGCAGTGGATAACTGTAGAGAACTATCAGTTCAGCCAGGCAAACTCTGCTATTAAAAATACAGAAATACTGACTGATATTAACTAGTAAAAATAGCTCAATGAAGACTCTTTCATAAGTGCCTTTTTCCCCCACAAAAAGAGAAGAGGCCTCAATGAATGACCTATTTCTTCTCTAGTGACAGAATCTAAATGTAGAAGGAAGAGATGGGACAGATGGGACTGATGGCAACAGCAGCAGCAAAAACTAGCAAAGGTTTTAAAATAAATTGATAAAATGAACAGAAATATCTGGTTCAAAATAATGGCCAGTCTGTGTTTTATGGCAAGTAAAATATTAAATGGCTGAACTGTTAGCTGTAGTGTGCCACTTATTTAATCACCCTTAGTACTAAAGGAAAAAAGTTGGAAAATATGTCCTTAGGTTTTAGAAAGACATCCAAGGGAAATCTGGGGGAAAAAATGATGTACAAATCAGACACCCATACAGACAGCATGATAGGAACTGTAATAAAGGAGAGAGGGAGTGAAAATAAAGATAAGTGCAACAAAAAAGGAAGATTCAAGATGACTTTTGTTGCTAGATACAATGTTTCACAACTCTGTGAGTGTTCCTATGTTGAATTAGAGAACATATAATGTTAAGAAAATCTGGTTAACATATTGTCTTGGATTCCTGGGGATCTCTTGGCATGATTCCCCCAAATGTTTTCAAAGGTATTAAGCAAATCATGAGAAAAGCAATAGGTAGAAAGGAGGGAATAAAGGTAAGGCACAGCAGGTCAGTTATTACACTGAATAGTGTAATAGTACGCTGAAGTAATAATATTACACTGAAGGGGGGTTAACCACGGTAACTGTGTTTAGTAGGTCCGGGACTGTTCCAGATAACCCTAAATCATCTACCGGTGGGTGTGAACCACAGACTCACAGAATTAACTAGGTTGGAAAAGACCTTCGAGATCAACAAGTCCAACCTATGACCTAACACCTCCTCATAAACATGGCATGGTTAGGGATTTAGTGAAGGACTTGGCAGCGCTGGGTTAATGGTTGGACACAATGATCTTAGAGGTCTTTTCAAACCTTAATGAGTCTATGATTCTGTTCCACAGTTACCATGATATAGCAGCTGCTTCTTATATTTTTTCTTTTTTTATTTCATGCTAGTGGTTATATTTGATGATGTAAATAATTCCAAAATTTCAAGAGGCAAATATTTCACATTTCTAATAGGCTTAAAGGCTATTTAAAGGTTAAGTTTTCCAGTTTAACTGAAGTATTACCATAAAGTAGACAGTAATTAGGAAGTAGATTTTCAAAAGGAAGTGTAAATTACTTATAATAATTTCTGCATGCCTAACTGAGGTGAATAGAGTCTTTTTTATGGCTTGGATTTTTTTTTAATTAATTTGAGCCTCAGCTTTAGTGAGAACAGTAATTTTTTATCACCTATAAAAATTAAATTCTATTGACACTAGGTACTTTATACTTTGTGGTTCCAAGTGTTCTGAAGCCAAATGAGGTATTGCAGCTACAAAGCCAGAATCTACATGGCTCTTGTCACCCACCCCACCACACAAATAATTAAAATCCTGGTAATTTGTGGAATTTGAGTAGATGACTGAATTAGAGGGAGAATATCTGAATGGAGAAGAACACATGAATTAGATCCAACCACCAGCCATAAACAAATGAGAA
>VZRQ01009368.1:1458098-1576624 GCA_013397975.1 Machaerirhynchus nigripectus | reverse complement strand
GGAGAGGAGAGGAGAGGAGAGGAGAGGATGAAAAAAGAAGAAAGAGAGGTAGGGGAATACCGAGAAAAATGAGAGGGTGCCTAGGAAATATTAATCTGTCCAAGATGAAATGACAAGCAATGTCCTTTGCATAGTAAATGTGATTGATTTTAGACTATCACTGTGCCCCTGTGTGTACTGCAGCATTTCTCTACATGAGCTACAATAAAACTTAAAACACTCCTAAGGTCAATTACTAGCAAAATCAAGAGAAAGCCTCACACTAACCTTCCAATCATCAAATACTATATATGGCATGTAACTATCAAAACATTTTTGTTTATTTGACTATAAATAGCTGCAGCAGCTGTCGGCAAGATGAAATAGGATTTCAACTGCTTTTATTCAATTAACTTGGCCAGATTTAAAATCTCACTTCCACCTACTTCCATTTTCCATTACTATATGACACAGTTCTTTGGCAAACAAGGAAGCAGAAAACTAATGAAGTCTCTAGAGAGTTGTTTAGCTGCTTTTAATTAATTATGCCAGCATGAATTGGGAATTAGTAAAGTTCTTCCTCTTAAACCTCCAAAACTTGGTATGATCCCAAAGGTTCAGAGGGAGGCTGTCAAACAGTAAGAAAACCTCAAAAATTCCTAGTAACTTTAGTAGAAATTAGATAAAATATTTTATCAAGAAGGTCATTATAGTTCAATTTATGCAATTAAATAATTTGCTTTATTTCTAAAGGCTATCAGAGTTCTCCCTAAAAGAGCATACTTTTTCTTGGAGTCTTCATTTGTACTCTCATCCTTAGCTAAGTCAATATGTTTGTTGTTATTAACAATCATTATCATAATAGTCTCTGACCATGCTGCTACTTGTGTGGAGAGTTGCAATGCAAGCAGACAGGATGGGGAACAAATATTTTTGAATCAGCAGGATTTGGGATCTGAAGTCTGTTATTTTTAAAATCTGATACATCAATAGGAAGTTAATACAGGCTTTACTTGTATTTGCCTTATGCTGAAATATTTCTTCATATTCTGAGTGATAACATCAAGGAAAAGATATTGGTACAATACCTGGAAGGAAATACACACTTTAGGACCACCAGGTGTTTTAGGAACACCAGGTTCCTTAGAAGAACAATGTGGAGAATTTTCAAAGAAAACTAAGGAACAAAAATTGCTCACCTTGGGATTTGATTCCAAAAACTGATTATAAAGCTTTTCAGATCTTATAAATCACTGGGAAGAAGCAAGTATCACTTTTCAATAGCTCACCTTATGTATAGGTTTATGACGAAGCTGTGTACTTTGACATAACTTCATGGACAAAGATTTCAATTGTGTAATTTAGATTACGGCCTAATTTTTCCTGTGACAGGATGAAAATCATTCCTTCAAAATGGTGCAAGAGTATCTGAAGTTCTTTCCAATGAAATTACTTAAAATTAAAGCTTGCTGATGTTACAGCTTCTATTATCTTGATCAGGTAATAATTTTAACATTAACTTTTTATCTCAGTAGGTTTGATCAGACTTATTTTTTAAATCTTTAACTTGTTTAGTACTTTGTATTCTAGTGAGCACTTTTTTCTTCCTTTTCTCTCAAGAAGACTCTCAAAGACCTCAGTGAAATAAAGTCCATGCTGCTTACTGAATTGTAAAGAATATGCTGATTGTTGGTTTGTTTCAATTTTTAAAATCTAACTGGGTATCAGATACATTTTATAAACTAGATTTTGGATTTTAGCCTGAGATGTAGCTTAAAGGCCATGTTACACCTAATCCTACTGTAAAAGGCACCTAGTTAAACCTTGTTTCATTGGAGTTAAAAATAAAATCTCCAACTTTGTGCAGAGGTTGGAATTTCACCTTTAATGATTAAAACAAAGGATAAGGAATGAATGTCATGCAAAGGTACTACACTTAATACTGAAAATAATTCTGCGTAGAATCTGGAGACTTTAATGTTAAAGGTAATAATTATTTCCTATTAAAATAAATATCTTTGAAGTCATCACCATGGAACTAGGACTAGTATTAAAAAAACCTTGCTTTTAACCAGAGATAAGGAAGCATCAACAGAGTTCTGTTTTATACAGAAAATGTATATGTCACACAAGTTATAGTTGAATCATAGAATGATAGTATAGTTTGGGTTGGAAGAGACCTTAAATTTCATCTAGTTTCAACCCTGCTGACATAGTCAGGGACACCTTTCAGTAGGTCAGGTTGCTCAAAGCCTAATTAGAACCAAAAGAGATCTATTTTGAATCAGTATGCTATTGACAACATCAGACAGGTTGCTCACAGAAACAATTTTACAGAACATGTGTATTTTGTCATACCAATACCTAGTACTATCATTTTATTTTTACCATTGTACAGAAAATTATGCTAGACAGCAGCAAATTCCATACTTGTCATCTTTACTCATTACTCCAAGATGGAAATTTATTTATAAATTAAACAGATGCAACTCATTTATACTTCACAGGTAATTCAAATGTTTATAAAATTTCTTAATTTCTAGGATGAAAAAACAGAAACTATTTTTAATGAAATCTTGCAAAATAATGCCTCCCTAAGACAATAACAGGAGTAATTTTATTTAGACATGCTTAGCATGATGAAACAGTTGTAATAGTTTGACCTATCTGCCTATGTGAAGGAAGCACTTTGTCACTAAAACCATGATAACATACTTTGCATCATGACACTGATACCACACTTTGTGTTAGTACCAGTCACAAACTTTGTATCTTCCCTCTAAGTGTAAAAAATTGTTCATTTTTAACCAGATGCCACACTAGCAAAAAGATCAGAAGAAATGACCACTCCTTCAAAGAGAATTGAAAATGAGTAGTGATGTAGCCTACCACCTATCTACATGAGAGAAAATAAAATGGGCAAACTAGGAACATATTAATCACTTTCAAGAGTAGCTACATGGAAATCAGACTGTTCAAACAGTACTGGCACATCTGTAGAAAAACAGCTCACTCCAGGTGGCCCCGCAGGTCTGTGTGCTCTTGGAAAACACTCCTAACACACACAGTCTACACAGGATAATAGATTATACTAATCTGGAAGAAGCTTCAGTGGAAAAAAACATGAAATCCATTAAATCTGTGACATCCTGTCACAACTGAATTGCAGTCAATACACCTCTGTTCACCATTTACAAAATCTCTCTGAAGGCTTTGGGCAAATAAAACACCCCCTTCACGTGAACACTTACCATTGCACTCCTGGAACCTCAAAGAGTAGCTAGAAGCCCAATGATTACCACACACAGGTAAGTACCACCTATGCTGCATGTAATTATAGGAAACCCGACCCACACATTCTTTTGAGCATCACAATGTTAATATTATTGGTACTAAAGCAGTGTCTGTAAATTCTGACATTTTCCATTCTCAAACACAGTTTTGTTTCATTTTCTTTTTTTTCATCTGAGATAAAAGTCATTATTCCATTGAAATGTTACAGGACCTGACAAGCTCAGATCAAATTCACCCAGTACAAGAAAGCTGGGAAGTTAGTTACACTAGAATTGACAAAGGCTGATGAGGTTTGCTATGGAATAAAATGTGCCAGAATTTACATTAGGCGTATGAAAAATGAGAGTGTCTGCTGTCCCTGGTTTCCCAACATGAGGGGTATGGTATTTGTGCAGGCAGTATAAATTACTTTTACTGGGGTTTTGGGTTGGTTTTTTTTTGAGTTAAGATGATAAAGGGGAGCATTCTACTCTCGCTGCACTTCCACAAGTTTAGATTAATGCAAAGACTGCAAAGATAAGCATGACCTTTACATTCCCTTCTTTATTCCTTCTCATAAGAGACTTTTTTCTCTGTTAGCAATCTCTGGAACTGGAAGGGAGGAATCTACCTCCCTTTTGCTTGCAGCTCTCTTGTGCTGTTTCCCAAATGGCAATTGTTTAGAACATCTTGTCTGGCTCCTGCTCTTTGCTGCTACATTTCTGCATATAATTGGGGAAAGGGCAAAACAGAGAACTGAACAATTTTCCAAGTAAACTTTCATAAACTCAAATAAAAACCCTAACATTTATCTTCTAACTCTTTCAAGAAAGTCCTGTGTATTATCAAGGTCGTTATTACTACAGCAGCTGCTGGAGAGAGATTTGACTACAAAGAAAAGGAAGGAAAACTGGAAGAAACATAAACAGATGTTGCACTACCGAGCCCTCCCTTTTTATAGATCAGTGACCACAGTTTACATGGAGGCTGAAGTGCATCTAGTTACAAATTAGTTACACCAGTTAAGTGAAAAGACTATAAATGGTGAGAACTGAAACTGAAAACTCACAGGAGGGTGTAAATATATAGACAGTCTTTTTTCATAACTTTAAAAGTAGATTTAGGCATATATATTTGTGACTTCTGTGTAATTCCTGATGTCCAAGAGCAGTACCAAACTACTTCAAAAGATGGCCTAAATGAGCTGGAGCAGGGCAATGTGAATGAGGTCGAGCATTCTAGATTGGCTGCAGTGTCGCTGCTGGAGCAACCATCTGATAAAGAAGTGCCCCCAGCCAAAATCAGTTGGTTTGCAGCTATGAGAAAATTAAATAAGCAACACTCAGGAATAAAGGTCCTGTGAAGGAACACGAGGAATATGTCTAAATACATTATCTACTCTTTTTATCTACTTTTCTGAGACATCTAGATGAAAATTATTCATGGGATGACTTGCAGACGAAATGAGTGTTTGTGAATAACACACATTTCATTGTGAGAAGACTGGAAAACTCATACCTTTCTTTTTCCTTTAGCAGACAACAGCATTATTTACGATTAGCATGTTGAGTGTTAGGGAATAGAGAAATCAAGTGTTTGCCAAAAGGGCATTGAAGAAATCAGTGCAAGAATCAAGTACAGGATTAGTCTCTTGGCAATTTGAGCTGATACCTTTAAATCAGCTCATCTATCCTTTTGTTCTATTTTTCCCACTAGTGATTAAAAGAACTTCAGTCTCTGCTGTGGTCAGTCTGGTGCATTTCATGTCATTAATGATCACTTCGAAAAAGAAAACACAGTGTAGAAAAACAAAGTAGATTTTCCACATTAAGAGTAATTGGCAACATCAGTGAAGAGTCAGCACTTACCCTGTAATGGTCAATTCAACAACACATGTCTAAGTGCCAAACCACAAGCCCTTACAATTCTGTAAACTCAGTTAATTGCTTCTTTTCAGGTTGAGATCATGCTTATATTATATAAATGCCTGAATAAAATTTAACCATTAAAAATAACTTGGACAGTTTCTGTTCCTTAAAATTTTACAGATGAGTTGTAGGCTTAAACACAAATATTTTTTAAGTACATAATGAAAAGCAAACAATGTAACAGCAACTGTACATTGAGTTGTGCACAGCTATTCCAGGCACAAGCTCTGCTCCACTGAAATAACTTCAAATCTGGTACAGTTTAGCAGAATCCACCTACCATCTTCAGTTTATTTTCTTGATGGAGATCTACTGCAGCAAGCCAAAATCTTTCAAATATTCCACTGAATATTATTTTCCATTTATTAAAAATTTGCATGGTTTTATTGACTGGCAGTTTACAAGTTCCAACTTGTTAGTATTTTTTACTGGAAATTGCTGTTTCCAGGTGAGAGCTTTACACTTATTAACACACCGAAGCAAATGTTGCTGTCAGGCCTTCTTCTGCCTTTGCTTCTCTCACTATCCATAAAGCTGCCTACTTCATTCTTACTTAAATGGTATTGGAGTTGTATCCCCTATGCAAATCAAAGGAAAAAATTGCACTAAAAAATATTACTTTTTTATATGTAAAGTGTGGTAGTGTCATTTTCTTCTTACTAGTACTGTGTTTTATTAAAGAACAAGTTGACTGAAGGAGTTAGGTGGTTTCACCCTGGAGAACAAGGCTCGGGGTGGGACCTCATCATATTTTTCCAGTACTTAGAAGACAGAGATTCTCTTCACAGGGAGCCACACCGAGATGATAAGGGGCAATGGGTACAAATTGCATGGAGAGAGGTTTCATCTATTCAAATTTTTTACAGTGAGAACAAATAATCACTGGATGTGGTGGAGTTCCCATCAGTGGCGGCGTTCAGGATGAGACAGGACAGAGTGCTAGATAATCTCACCTAGGTTTGCCTCTCCATGAATGTTTGGACCACATGATCTTCTGAGGTCCCTTCTAACCTGAGGCCCCTTCTGTGAATCTGTCTACTTAAATCACAATTTACCTGCTTTGCTTGCACGAGTAGTTGCACAGCACTGGTAGATGAGTTGTGCAAATAGTCCTTCAAATTTTCTGGACAGAATAGAATATACTCTTAAAATATGAAATCCAAGGTCTTCTTTATGTTGTTCTTCCAGGCGTGTGGCCAATATCAGATTTAGCCAGAGATGATAATTTTCATTGCAAACTGAGGCATTATTCATTTCTGTATAGTTTCACAAGTGATTTGTGACAGGACCTTATGGGGGAGTTTTAAAAGACAACCAGGTTAAACCCTGACACACTGGTTAAAAGCGGTCAGAGTACACTGGAAATCCAAATTACAGTGATGACAGATTGCAGAAATTTAGTGCTTTTCCACACAAAGTTCTAGATTGACTTGTCCAGAACTGAAAGGAAAAGCCACACACTTACAGATTTTGAAAAAACAGAACATTTTCAAAAGTTCTGTCATGTGAAAAGCTCTTGCTCACCATCTGTCAAGTTCACTGTCATGTGGCAATTATGAGCATTACCCAAAGAAAGCATTTAGGGCTATTTGTTTTCTGAAGATCTGAATTTAACCAGCTCCAGATAGCTGACTTTGGTCTAGGACCAATATACATAAGACATTTTTGTCATTGTGGATAGTTATTTTCCATCCATGTAATCTGAGAGGATAAAACCCAGCTTCAGTTAAATTACTGTGGTGTTTTGGTTACATATGTTAGTAGTTTGTGTGTTTGTTTAATTTTAATTGGATATGAACATGAGGAACCAAAGAGACATGTTTTCTGTTTAGTAGAAGCTTTTTCTATTCCAAATTTTGCAACAAGGAGGTAATCAGAATGACAGCCTGTACCAGTATTGCAGTCTGATTTGACAAATAAAGGTTAAGCTTCCACATCAAATAAGCACAACCTAATCTTTCAAACTCTGGTAAATACAAATAGGTGAGTGTTTTGTAGCCAACAACTGAGAAATGCAATATCACACTTAGGTCTCTTGAAACCTGCACATTACCTTCAGGAAGCGAACATATGGCAGTGTTCAAAGTTAGATAATAATGTAGTGATCTCTTTAAAGTAAGATGTCAATACATTGTGAACTGACTACTTCCAAATATCAAATTATGTATTGATAGTTCCTCATTGATCAAGTCACAATTTTAGATACAGTGATTTTGCTTTTCACAATGATCATACTTTGATTTCTAATTTGAGAGAAAAACACATTTTAAAAATAAAAACAAAAATAGCCCCCAAAAACCTAAAAATAAAGCCTGAAACAAAGCAAGGAAAAAAAGCATTTTTGATCATTATTTAAAGGAAGATTATCTTTCCTCTAACCAAAAGAAAATGGGAACTTCCACAGAATATTTTATTTCTACAATTCAGCATTTTCTACTAGAAATCATTCCTTTATGGAAAATTTATGACTAGGTAAATCAGGGAAATAAATAATAGCTAAATGCAACAACCAAACTGTGTTTCCTGCTGGCCACACATGAAACCAGTGGCAGAGTATGGAACCAAACCTTTACTTCCATATCCCAACCCAGCTGATCAAGCAATGAACTGTTCTTCTTCATATCACTGATTTTACTTGCATTCCACTTTCCATTTAAGATGCTATAAAAGTGTCCAAACTTGGTAACAGTACAAGAATGTATTTTAATAGTTCTATTTTTTTTATATATATTGAAAGAGTCTGTAAGAAAACAGCATGTATTTAACAAATCATTTCGCATAACGCTGAGTAAATTCCTCATGGACTCAAACACATTTTCTGCCAAAGAACTATCATTATCATTCTTGCCATCATAGTGTTTCCTGTTACCTGCTGCAATAAAATGGATCATCAAAATCCTCATATTCTTAGAAAAGTTTTCTAAGGTTTTCTGTCTGTTTTGCTATTGAAATTATACTGGTCAAATGCTGTCTCGTAACTTGCACCACAGCAGAAAAAAAGGCAGGTCCAATATTTAAAAAAAAAACCTAGAATTTGAAGACATGAAAACAAGAGAAGTTACCTGGGTCTTCTATTGATAAGTTCTTCGTTAACCATTGAACAATATCTGAACCTAGGAACAAAAGAAAAGGCATTTATAGATTAGTAAGTTTTCTCCCCCTATTCTTCAGACCCCTGAGGCAATTCACATTGTTCTTCCATGAAAGAGATCTACATTTTTTTCTCAGTTTGTCTAGGAAAAAAACCACCAGCCATTCTATTTTAGTTTCGTTTCTTTTTTTAGCTTTGTTTTAGCAGTGAAACATAGCACTTCTTTCTTTAGGCTAAGACTTATAAAAAGTAATAGAAGTGTATTAAATATGCAATAGTAGTCTACCTTTTAAAAATTACACTACTGCAAAATTTACATAGAAAAACACTTTATTAATCTAATACTAAGTTTCCCTCCCTTAAAAATTAGTTTACCAGTAAAAACATATTCAGTTACCCACTTATGGACTCCCCGTGTATCATATTCCACCTCATGGCTAAGCCCTTGACAAAATTCATTTTTCCCTCAGTGCTAAAGTGCTTTCCTTACCACTCCAGTCTCTCTTGCTCTGCATCCCTTCATTTACTGCATATCCTTTTCTTTCTGTTTAATTTCCTGCCTTGTTTTAATGTCCCATGCTATTGCTCACCTCTTAACACCTTTGACACCAGATTTCTTCCTGACTTTCACACTGAGTATCCTTCCAACCTACCCTCCTAATTCCTAACCCATCTGCTCCTCCTGGGCATGCACTTCTACCAGTGGCACTTCTATCACACTTTGCACTTCATGCCACAAGCTGATATCAGCCTTGTTTTTCAGACAGAAAGCTCCAGTTGAACTCCGATCACTTTCAAAATAAATTATGAAGCATTGCTGCAGACAAAAAAACCCAAACCACATCCATGATTTAAGCAACTTGAAATAACCAAACTGGCTTAGAGGGAAAATGACTGAAATACTGAGGGATGTTAAATGCATGTTCCTCACGTTTCGTGATACCTCCAGTCCAGACAAGAAGTGTAATAGAAAGAGACATCACGTATTTCCTTATAGAACCAATACTTAAGTTGCTCATATAATTCCCGCCAAGCATAATAAAAAAATCTCTTTGATAAACCTTAGATTTAAAACAATAATTATCATCTATACAACTCACACATATATAAACCAAATCAAAACAATAAAATCTCTTGAATGTACAATAATATATAACATTAGAATGTGGAGCATATTTCCCCTGTTGCTCCCTAGATTCAGATTTCTTCCTGTACTTTACTTACTGCATAATTTCCTTTGCTTTTCTTAAGGCAGAGAAAACAATACTTTAAAAAGGCATTTCAGAGAAGAAAATTTACTTCTCCTTACAACTTTTACTTTATTACTTAGTGAATAGCTCTATCATGTATTTTACGAAGCCTCATTGATTATACCAGAGTGCGTGTACACATTTCCTTGTGTGTACACATTACTAAATTGATTACATAGCAGTGAAAATCTCTAGAGATTTAACAACGATGTCCAGAGAAGGCATTTTTATTACTATGTTAAATGTCTAAATTTTGAGAGACATTAAACTGCAGTGGCACTGTTTCTCATAGCATTTACATGGCTTTATACCTTTAATGAGGCAATCTACCTTTGCATGCTGTTGGAGGTGTACAAAATGTTACCGACAGATATTCCTACCCCAAAATTGTATTTTTATAAATACAATTTCATTCCTCTTTCATACATATGAAATTCACAAGGCTGACACTGACAGAATAATTTTAGTTTAATCCAAGATGAAACTTCATAAACCTCAACGACGCAGTTCCAAGCATAGCTGTATTTTTCTGTCAGCTGACTAGAGAAGTTAGTCAGCCTTAAATATTTTCCTAAATCTTCAAAGACCAAAGAGAAAAATTAGAAAAACAACATGACATTTTTGAATACTGATTTTTAAACTTAGTCTTCTTTCAAATCTCTCAGGTACCATATGGGAAGAAGTTTTCTGTTCCTTTCATCTCGCCTTCAAAAACTTCTTTCCTTTTTGCATCTTTCGAAAACTTTCTTACAGTGACATGCTGTATTCCTCAGCTCCTTGCCTCACATTTGCATATACGTGGTCTGCACATCAGAAATTTCACCTCCATATGTTCCACTGTCTTTTGGCTTATTATAAATAAGAGTGGGAAATGGGCTTTCTTGAAAACGGCACCATCTGATGATGGAAGTTCATTGATGCTCTGTTCACACTTTACCCTGAAGCCATTGCCCTGGCACATGACAGCCTGGACAGGAGATCAAGCCAGCTGTTGCACTCAAACACACTGATGATTTCAGATGCATGACTTTAATGACAGATGAATAAACATCAAGATCAATTCTCTCCTTCTGGTGTGAAGGCTATTCAAGTAAAACAAACTTGCAAGTAATTTGTCAAATCGCAAGTGAGAAATGCATCAGTTCATATTTCTTTGGGAGATCTTGGGGCCAACTATAGCCCTAAAATATAATAGAGGTATTAATTTTTACAGCTTGCTAGGTGTTTTTTAAGTACTCGTTTTAATGTCTAATCAACAATATTGTTTCCCTAATCATTCCTGTGCCCTTTTCTAAGGTTTATTAGTTATGCAAATGTGTTTCTAAAAGCAAAATCATTACTCTAATTTCTTATCTCAGGAAAAAAAAAAAAACAAGACAGCAAAACAGGTGAAACCAGGAAAACAATACTTCCTGTGAGTGTAGCTTTGAAAAAAACCTGACCAATAAATTCATTTCAGTTTTCATACACAACACTTCACATCTATAGGAATTATGATCCAAGACTATAAGCTTCATTACTTGTAAACAAGAACTAATACTTATAGGATGAAAAATCTTTAACCTTCAAACTTGATTCTGTCTTATCATATGAAATCCAGCAAAAAGACAAGCTAGTCAGACGATACAAATTTTGTGGAAGCCACTACCTTAGTACTGGACTCATCTGAAAAGGAAAATTTCAGCAATCCAAAATAGAAAATGTTTGCTGTATCAGATACTCAGTTTTTGTATACCATTTAATGTGTGATATCAAAGACCCAGTTACAACATTGTCAAAGCAGATTCTCAAGTTCTCCGGGTCTCCCTGCCTCACTTCCAGCAAGCAGCAAAAAAGGCAAGTTGGGTATTAGATCTGCAAGGTGTGCAGGACTTCAGTCAAATTGCTGACTGAATTTGAAATCCCAGAAAAACCTTTGATTGTCATGCCAATTTCTAAAGCAAGTAAAACTGGACAAGGAAAAGTAATAATTTTAAATAATATCTTAAAGCTAACATGAGCAGAAAACATTTGAAAAAATGGGGTTTTTTAGATATAGAGCCCGAAAGCCAACAGTGAGAGTCCTTAAACACCAGAGCCTATCCAGATAACGGCAATAAAATTCACAAGATTGTACTCAATTCCAAAATTAAGACAGACTTTCATCTTCTTTAAAGAAATAGGCAAAAACATGTCTATATTCATATAGAAACAAAAAGGACTCAGTCATGTTCTTTGTAAAATGCACTTGCTGAAAATTCCGCAAGTGATTAATTTTAAATAAAATGGTCCAAAAACAGCAGTAGCTGAAGCTGTCACAGCATCTTAAGAAAATATTTTTTGAGGAAGGCATGCTCTCTGAACTCTGCAATACTAATTTCCAAGTAAAAGTCATAAAGGCCAGGGCAATGCTAAGGTTACCTTTCAGAGAAGATCACCTATTTTAAACAAGTCCTTACAGAGTACATTTTCAAAAGGTGCTGGGTCTGACCTATAGAAAATTTCACAGGAATTATAAATTAAATTTTTGCTATGTATGGATGCAATGAGCCATGTAAGCCTTGATCTGACAGAAAAAAGAAGATATTAGTACTGCAAAAGAAAAGCAAAATTCAAAATGCTCTTTTTCAAAATTCAAAAACATATTTAGCAGAAGAAGAGACAGTTGCAAGAAAGTATATTTTAATAATCAGAATCACAAACCAAGAGACCACTGAGAAACTTAATTCAATGATTTCTTACTTCGTAAAGAGACAGGTTCAACCTTGCAAAGAAAGCAGTCTTTTGCTGTTAATATCTCGGTTTAGTAACTAAAACCTATTCTTTTTACTTTTAGACCTCAGAGTATTTGCAGATGATGAAGAGGGAAGGTGACACAGGAAGCTCCCCTGCATTGCTGATACCAAGACAGAGGGTTTTGCTGCTGACAATCAAGACTTTTGCCATCTGAACTCCCAGGAGCAACGTAACTGTCATGGTTATGTTTGCCCAGCACTGTGACATCTGGGCAGCTGGGACTGTTTGGTGCTGAAAGGCAGGAGCAGATCACTCAGGTGCTCCCTCAAGGGACCCTCTTGGTCAGCTGGCTCAGCTACAGAGCTTCACCACCACCTAGCCTTGAGAACCTAGAGAATTTTTTGCAGGGCATCTCACAGTACAGAAAACTTTATAAACATGATTCTAGAAAGTATCAGTGCCTAAATTTAAGACTCTTACTGAATTACTAAGGAAATAGCGCTGTATTTCCATTGTTTCTCTTTATTTTTGATATTGAGAAAGGAGAGTATTGGGTCATTTTAACTTCTGTCTTCAACACCACCACTTCATGGTGATACATCAGGAAATTAAGGTTAGTCACTGATATACACTTCAAAATCCTTGTCCGTGACTGAAAAAAAATACAACGTGTAATTTTATTTCTCACCACTGATTCAGATATTAGAAACACAGAAATTGGATTAGATGAGCAGGGAGATTGTAAAAGCCAGTGGTCTCTCAGGTTTTCAGCACTAGCTGCTTTCAAACAAAAATTGCTGTCTCACGGAGAGTAGGACTCTGCAAGAAAGGGCTTTCACTGGTGAACAGGACAAAAATTATCTGCATTCTGCTTGAAGTTTTCACAGTCACAAACCATAGTATTTGTTGCCACAGTTATATCAGCATGGATATTTTACCATTTCTTTTCTTTATCTGAGAAGCACAGTTTGTGTATGAATTTTTCATGCATATATCTGAAAGA
The DNA here is from genome assembly GCA_013397975.1 of Machaerirhynchus nigripectus. NCBI lineage: Eukaryota > Metazoa > Chordata > Aves > Passeriformes > Dicruridae > Machaerirhynchus > Machaerirhynchus nigripectus. Next base: position 1,563,385 of record VZRQ01009368.1, on the reverse strand, counting down.
AATCAAGTACCATATAGTTACAGGCAGAAGGGGAGAGGGAATAAAAACAATGGCTATATTATATTTGGGTTAATGAATGGAAAAATACACTATTATCCAGTACCCATACTGGATTATTCAGATAAATTTTTATTATTCCCTATGTCTATTACAGCTGAGCAAAGAGAGGCTTTGCATCACTTGATTGCAGTGTCCACAGAAAGGTAAAAGAAGGATGCAAGGACTTCTCTCTGAGGCCAGGGTTGCAAAAGTGCTTGAAGGAACATATACCCCATAAATTCTTTCCACCCTATATTTTTAGCTAATAGGTTTTTTCTTTCTTTTCTATATTCTTTTGGATTAATGTAAAATAGATTTATAGATTTAACTTGGTACAATTTTTTATCATGAGTGGCAACAGAGCTAACACTATGATAATTTGAATACCCTGCTGATTGCACTTACATATTTAACTTTCTGACCTTTATTATTTAAATGGGTTAACTTTTAAAAGAAAACACATCATTGCTTGGAGTGCAATTTGATTAAGGAAATTATTTACATCTCAACTTTCAGATGCATTTCTGCCACTTGCTTTTTAGAATTACTGATGAAAACAAATGCAGAAATGTACTCTTTTGACTTCTTATAATTGAGGGTGGACCATGTATTTGTTTGAGTTCTGTTAAACCTCAAGGAAGTTTGTACCCAAGTGCAAATTTTAAAATGTCATCTGAATAATACTAACTGCAGAGAGAATATGACATATTTTAATGAAACTAGTCAAGCACAAAATTACAGTTTTCTAGTTTTAAAACAATATGAGCTGAAATATACTTTTTTCCAAAGTGAAGGTAGATACAGGAGTTTGCAGAAATAAAACCCTCAGATGAATCATCCTACTGCTTTTGAGTTGTACTCTTTCATTCTCAGCTGTAAGCAGTCCTCAGAAATACTCAAGCCTAGAAGGGCAGAAAGGATCCATAATTCTGGCTAGCCTAACCTTGTGAAGAACAATATGTTGGTTGATACTGTTATGACTTTCTGCTTCAGACAGGAAAATTCGTCTACATTCATATTGTGAAAGACCTAATAAAGAATGCAAAAATCTTCCACCTCTGTACCTATATGAAATAAATCAATGGTGCTGACCAACAAATTACAGTAATGTAAATCCTTCAGTCACACTGTCTCATAACCAAGCGTCAGAGCAGAAATCCAGTTCATAAAGACTAAAAGGATAATTAAATATGGCTGTGTATCTGTGCCACTCTTTATTCCAAAAGTGTCAATCCACACAGGTCCCTGTCTCCTCCAGCAAAAGGAATTGCTACTTCATTCCAGCAACATTTATCTCTAAAGTTTCCCAGAAGACATCCTCTACTTAGACCTCTTCCACAGCCACAAAAATGACCATTTTAAAAACGACACTAGCTGTGTCTAATTGGCAGTGTGCCAGTAACCACAGATGAAACACCTGAAATCCCAAGGCTCTTATCCTATGCATCTTGCTGAAGAACATTGCTCCACGCTAAAAATTTGCAAGACAAGATTGTCACTGTTTAGAAAAACTAAGTAGCATGAAAGCCCCGTACATCCTGTCTACTGCACAGGAACATTTATCCTTTTCTTCAAAATTATGTAAAGCCTTGTGGTCTTGATGAACTAATATAGAGTATCAGTGTGCACATGACATGTAAAATCTTAAAAGATTCCTCTATGTAAAAAATACTTGTGGGTGAAAAAGCCCATAAAATACAAGTAGAATTTTGATCACCATAAAATTAACTGAAGAAATTTCATTTATGAGAAGTCCTCACCTCCAAAAAAAAAGAAAAACAAAACAAAAACCAACCAACCAACCAAAACCAGGAAAAAAAAATCACACTTCATTTTTAACTACTGTATGCTTTCTTCAAGCAAAACTTCTAAAGACTAAGATAAACAAGGAGGCCGGACAACTTATCAGTGAGACCTACTTGATTTCCTGTTCATCAGAAATCTTAAATAATGGTAAAAGAAGATAAGAAGCTAAGTGACTTCCAACTTTTCGCATCATGATGTCCCATCCTTCTTCTCTCAATCAATTCCTCTCTTTACCTTTCAGACACCTGCAGACACATGTGGGTACTATGAAGAGAGAAACAGCCAAGAATTCAGCTACTCATCATGTTCTCCATCTATCATTACCTTTAGGAACACAAGCTAAATCACATCCTCCAAAGTAGTTCTGGATCCAATGCCAAGTGGAGAGCAGGAAGCCTTCAAACAGCAATCATAATGGTGTCCATGCTCTTCCCAGCACCAGTACGTACTGTGTAAATCAACAGGCAATGAGGCTGTTCTGCAATATCAATGCCCCACATTGTAGGTGAGTGCCTAGTCACCAGCTTAAAGAACATTTTTTTCTATCCCTCTCAGTGATGATGTAATTTGTTTTTAAAATAGTGAGAAACTCCATGTGGAAGAGAACAGTCTCTACTGTCTGCTAATTACATTCTCCAAATAATGAGGCAGCTTAGTCCAAATTTCTGCTCAGACACAAGCAGTTTGAGGCATTTGAACCTGAGTGTTTCCACCTCAAATCTTTAGGCATTTTGGTTGAGGCATTCTGGTTGTGGCCCCTTTTAATTCCTTTTGCTGGAGCTGTAACTCTTTTGTGTTAAATAGCTTGGGAGATAAGAAGAGAAAATAAATTATTTACCACCCTGTAGGACACCCATGTGGGAAGCTGAGCACCTGGAGTCCCCTCCCTACTGCTGTGCAGTCTCGTTAATGGGAAGTAGAACAGCACTGGCAAGTGTATGCTAGTGGAGAACACTGCAGGGTATGAATGTAAGAGCAGCCACCCTCAAGAAAAGCTAAGAAGGAAATGGATATGTGACTCCTATCCCAAATTTGACCTCCTGTTCCTGAAATAATATATAAAAGGGCAACAGTAACATCACTGTTGTCTAACTATCTTGAACTCTCACTCTGAAAAATTTATCCAAGATCATTTCAGGAAAACTGACAACGTATTCTTAAGGGAAAATTTTGCTACTTGCCATAAATAGTTCATCTAGCCTTCTTTTTGTATCTAGTGGATGTTTTACTGCCTCTTGCTGACAACTTTTTACATAGAAAACAGGTAGATTGATAAGCGTATGTTCTTTCTCTCACGCACATATCAGTAACTGTTTGCACACTGCACTTTGCTAATCTTCTAGTAAAAGCTGCCTGAGTTTATCTCTGCCACAACATAAATGCTTTTGCTTTCTTATTTTTTATATCAGCAGCTTGCAAGTAGTGTGTAAAAACAAATACCCTCTAAGTTCAACAAAAAAGCCTTGTGAAACTCTTGACCATGCTTCAACCAAATATGTATTTTTTTCATATTTCCACATTGATATCTCTAAGAAATACAATATTTTCCTTCAGAAATTCTTCTAATTCTTGCCACGCTGCCCCTCAAAAGACACCCACACACAGATGGCAATGGAAGGAAGTGAGGAGCAATGTAATCTCTGCTTGACACTTTAACATTCATGGAGGATTTTCACAAGGGAAAATCCTCAAATCCTAATTCAGGGGTAATGGGAATAAATATATAAATTTTATAAGACTTGATTTGGGATTTTGACTCCAGGAAGAAAGTCAGTGGGGACACAATGACTAGCAGTTTTGACATTTGCCCAGCAACAATGTCAATGTACCTCCTTCCTCACAAAGTGTTCCTACACAATAATAGTTAATTTCTACAGTTGGGTTGAAAATGGGTTTTTCCTCTGTTGCCATTTCAAAACACTCTTTCAGTGACTCATGCTCTTACTGTTCTCTTCTCTTAAGACTCTCAAAACTGATGTCCAAAAAAAACCCCTTTGATCCGTGTAGATTTCCTGAATAACCCAACCTATTTAATTTAGTTATTTTAACAAAAATACACCTTTCAGAGAGATTTCGTGGTTTAGTACAACAGCAGAATGTGATGCTCTGCAGAAGCTCCTGAACCACAAGTTTCCCAAGAATTTGATCATTACCCAGCCATTCTCATACATACAGAAACATCTCCAACAGGAAACCTCTTCTCAATAAAAAAATTCTACAATACAGCAGTTGCACAAAATACTTATCTTCAGAGATGCAATACAGAATAGGGACACAGGCTATAACAGAAAGTCCAAAAACTTGAATTTCATAACAAAAAGCTGAGAAGTTGCAGAATAAAAATACTTTGTTCGGCCAAAGTATTTGTCTGGGGGTTTTAGTTCTTTATTCCCATTGTTCCACAGCCTGTAGCACAGATCAGCTATTTTTCAACTAGTAGTAATAAATACAAAGTATAAGATACAAGAAAGTTTGCTGAAGCTGAATAGAAACCTTCAACCTTAATCCTAATATTCAAGTGTTGCACCAGAAATGTCACTGACTCTGATCAGAACTTTGCTGAAGGCTTCCTTTTTTTCTATTGGAAATATGAAATGTTTTAATATTCAGTAGACCACAGAAAGTTCAAATGAATTTCTATTCTTGATTAAACTGTGCTGGATGTTTTTGTGGTATTTCCTCCAGACCCATGATTATTTTAATACTGCTGTCTCAGAGTTTGCACTTCAAAGATCTGCTGCAGGGCTACATTTTCAAAAGGGAAAGGAAATTAAGTTATTCAAATTTTAAGTACCTATATTTTTGAGCATTAGTCTGACTGAAAATCTAATCCCATTCAGCTTTTACCAAAATATGGGACTGTTTCAAGACTTTATTATGCTCAGTTGCTTGGCATAACAAAAATCACTTACATTATATAGTATAGAATGAACTGTGTTAGAAATAAAACTGACCTTTGCTCCAACCCGATACTTCCACCAAATTCAGCATATTTTTCATTTGCAGTCTTTCGTCACTAGTCAGAGATTATGAATTAATTTATTCTAAATGTCTAATTGTGCTGCACAACTATCTGAAGCAAATATTACTGGGTCTGTTCTAAAATACATAAAAATCTCATAGTCTTCTCATTGTAATTCTTTACATATGCACCTCAACAACCCTGTCACAAAAAGGTAAAATTTATTAGCTCTTGAGGAAAATTCCCAAATATTCATTGAAAAATAAATTCTGCTGACAACTGAAATTCTCTAACATGATTTATCCATCAATGGAGATTTACCAAAAATCAAGATAGACATGAACTACCATTTTAATACACAAACAACAGCTCTTGCGTTTAAAATAAACCTAATTATATCATCGATAATAAGTACTATATTTCTATTGCAAATTGAAAATTGAAGTATGGTATATGCTCAGTGGTTACTCATATATGTGAGTATATGCCAGTCATTTTATGTATCATGCTCCCATCCATCACAACGAACTTAGCAAACCAAGCAGTAAAACTTACAGGGAATAAATCCCTCTACATTTCAGTTTACCAAGTTCATTCCCTTGCTGCTGTGTTTCCCAAAGGACATTCACATCAGCATTTGTAAGATATAAATTGCATCCCTGTAGCTAGTATTGGCTTTTTCTCCATGACATTTTTATAGGAATCCAAAAGCCACCTTTCTGCTTTGACAAGTAACTTGGTACCACATTAATCAAATACATTTTTGAAGCAAAGTACTTTGCTTTCCATCAGTATCAGGCAATGTTCATAGAGCCATCACTAATGTCTCCATTTTAGGAAAGTCTCTTGGAGCCTGGACAAAGAAACAATCTCTGCAAAAACATTCTGTTTTCTCCCATCCCTACCCTCACATTCATTATGTCCAGAGCAACCATTTAATAACGCTAATCCACGAGCTCATGGGAAGCATTTATAAGTTTATGCGGAAAAGCTGGAGAGAGCAATTTTCCACCATCCATTGTCAAGTAGAAGAATGATAAAAAAGACATTATTCTGAACAATCCTGGACCACTAGCCCAAGATGTAACCTTTGGTATTTATTTCTACAGTAAAGATAATAGTTCCTCATATTGTGCTGTGGATTTTGAGCAACCTGCTAGTGCAATAAATAACAGTGCATGTCCTGGAGTCTGGATTCTATTCTTCATGTTATTTTACTGTACATTTCAATGTTTTATTTCTTTAGATGAAACATCTGAGAACTGATGACATCTTAGTGTGAACATAGGATGGGTCTTCTATAACTTAACCTTGTAATTACAGAAGCTCTTCACAAAGATGAGACTGAGTTCATTTTCTTTTTCCCTTCTTCACAAAATGCAGAAAAAAATTAGTTTCATACTGTTGCCTAGGAGTATGCAGTGACGTGAATACTACTTTTAGCACCTGTTGCGTCTTTGCTGTTTACATTGTCAGAGTAAGAATAAATAGTACCAAGATGTAAAATCACCCTTGATGAGGGAGCATGTATACACAACCATTCAGGTACCTGAATGATGCAAACCTGAACCACCCAAATCAGTCCTGGCACCCTCCCCAGCTGCTGCACAAACCATTTACTTGAATTTTGGTCTCTTCATATAATTTTTGAGGACCTGTACACATTTTATGTAAAACTGTTGATGGCCAACATTTCTTCCTTAACTATTGACTGCAGACTCAGGAACAGATGATATATATTCTCTTGGGAAAATAAAGGCAGGATCTGTAAAGCAATACAAAGCAAATATCCCAGATACCCAGTACCAGGATTACTTTTTCCTAGTGGAAGGCAAAAGTAAACACAGCTCTTGTGCTGAGGGCCTGGAGAGAATAAAGATTTGTCAGTCAGATAAGGAATTGTGCTGTCTACATGAAATATGGTCCAAAAGTTGGGAGGGATGGGGCAAGAAGACATTTGGGAAAATCATGTTCTTGCTCATGTTCTTACATCCTTAAAAGAGCTAAAATGAATTCATCAACAGATTACAAAAGAAAACTAGCAGTCCTCTCCTGCAACAGGAAATAAAAAACAACAAAACCCCAAAATTCAAAAATTTAAAGTATTTCTTCATAGATAAATATACCCTGTTCAATCTGGCATCAGCAATTAATTCGATTCTCCTGCTGTCTTTCTGTCAAATAAATCAGGAGAGAGCAGCAAAGGGTGCATGTGCTTGGACTAGCAAATAGTCTGATTATGGCAGCAGGCAGATCACTTCCCCTTGATTGCCTGGGAACAGAACCATTCTCCTCTCAAAATACAGGGGAAAGGGAGCAGTGGTAATATGACTGGTGAGAATTTTGATGCAAAACAGGATGGATGGATATAAGTCACCTAGAAGGGAAGTCTTAAGGAGCTTATCCCATTCAAATGTCTGCTTCACTTTGAATGAAGCAGGTTTATACTTAGAAACTAAGTATATACTAGGCTGTTTTAGTCCTCCTTTCTACTATTCCAATTCTATCTGGCCCTGCATAAAACTGGGCTCCTGTCAAATACCAATATAAAAAGAAATGCCTGCCATAGCACAGTTTTCAACAAATAATGTCCAGTGGATGGGAACACAGGCTCATGCTTACACATAACCTTCCTTTGTTTCTTTGCTGATATCTTCTGAAGGCTCAGCAGAGCTCACTGCATGGCACTCCCAGTAACACCTTGCAACCATATGAATCCTACTCTGTAAAGTTTTTGGGTTAGAAAAGGTTTCCACTAGTCTGCTTCGTGCCTCTTGAGAGCTTCCCAGCCTTGAGCTGTGGGTGCACCCTAAGTGGGCCTGACTCTGCACAGTGTCATTTTCCTGGCTGTATGGCACTGGGAAATATGGTAGTTTAAGATGCAGCATTTCTTCCATAGACTCAGAAGGGAGCGGGATCTCAGAGGAGCAGGATCTTTATTGCTAGCCACATTAACAGCCAGTAAAACATGCTGCTCTCGAGTGAGAGGTGACCACTCTATTTGTCCTGCAGCACACAAACACGGCAGCAATTCAAACCAGTCGGCAAATATCAGAAGAATTTCTTCATCTCAAATTCACTACTCTCATCTTTTATTGACTTAACAAAGAGTATGTCTTTGGCCATTGCCATTTCTGGAACAACATTCCATGGTTTTAAGTTATGTCTGATGGAATATATTTAAATGCTTCTAATTCTTTAATTTTTTTTTTTTTTTTTTTTTTTTTGTTGTTGTAAAGAAAGTGACAGCTTACTAGTTTAGGTGAGTATATTAAAAAATATCTATAGATTGAACTTTAAAACTGATTTCCTGTCTTACTTATAGTATTGAGTTTCCCCTCACATGTTATGCTTCTAGAAATGACTGTCCCTCAGGGAAAGGAAGCAACAAGGTTTCACTGCTGTTAATACACTTTACATTTCAGCAATTTTTCCTTCTCACATGTTTAAAATTATCATTTAGCTTGTGTTATGAAAGATGTCCTTGCCCGTTAGTGTTTTCTTACTTTTAGCAAGTAAGCTAACAAAGGTAGACAAGTTCTCGTTCTTCAAACAAGAACATGTGCACTGAGAAAATAGAGGAAAATTACAGCTCTGAGCACAGGTTCTTAAGATGAAGCAGCCACAAGTAACTCTTGCTACATATATAGCAAATACAAATATGCAGTGCTTTAGTGATGCCTAAATTTGATGTACTCTGAACTTAGCAAAGATGATGACCACCAAACCAAGCATGTCAGTGAAGACAGATGATCTGGCAGAGGTAGGAGTTACTCTGCTGTTTCATGTTGCAGAGCTCATTCAGTAATTTTAGTATGGAAGCATTTTATACTAATTACTATTCAAACACGTTGGAACAGTGAGTACCTCTGCTAAGGACCCTACAATCAGCATTTCTGATGTGACAATTTAACTGAATAATGAAGATTTTCTGTGTTGATCATGCTCAGTGGTTGCTCAATAAGGCCCCTGACTTGTTATTCTCTGAATTTCCCCAGCCTAAAGTGCGTCCCCAAGAGGATGCTTCGCAAATCACACCAGAACCCATGAGACACCAGTTTCTTACCTTGCAGCACATTCTGAGGCTCTCAAACTTCATTTTGATATGAAGTGGAACCCCAACACCAAACATCAAAGCTTTGCACAAACTGAAAAATTAAAAATATTTTCCTTTAATGCTATCAAAATGTGTGACTCAACAGGGGCAAAACCTTTTTTTTAGCATAATACAAACAGAATTTTTCATCTTCGTTTTTCTGACTCATATGACAGCTTCTAACCAAAGTATAACAATAAAACAAAAAAAGAAAAACTTAGTATATCGGTACTTCCTGATAATGGCAATGTCAAAAAAGTTCTCCTGAAAAAGTGTGGCTCTGAAAACATTGCACAGCAGAAAACTGGTTTGCCAGATATAGCATCAGAAATGCTCTTAATGGATAATTCTTCTAAATTAAGCAGATGTAGAAGGCTTGAACAGAACTAAGATGGATGTGCCTCATTATCCCATGATTCTATGATCTCTTTGACAAGACCAGAGGACAGAACCATAGGATGTGCTACACAGAGCACTTAGGGACATTCAATTTATAGTTTNTCATCTCTTCTGGGGAATTTACAGTTCAGAAGGAGTTAATCTTACCCGGAGCCTTGGCTTGCAGCTAGAACTTATCTCTCTGGTGGTCACATGCTCTCTGCTGGGCAGCGGCCAGGAGCTTCTCTCGGCTGAAGTTGTAAAAAGTCCATCTCTGGCTGCCCTGGAGAAGGCAGGGGGGCATCCCGGCCCTCACGGAGCCGTGGGTCTGGCCCCAGCCCCTGCCGGGGCTGAGTGGTCAGGCCCGGCCAGGCCTGGCCAGGCCTAGCCAGGCCTAACCAGGCCCAGCCTGGCCTGCCGGCCAGAGCCCTGTTTCCAGCTCGAAAGCCGGAAGGAAGAGAGATTTCCCGGGCTCCCACCTGGTTTAAATATGTGAATTTCGAGAAGCGCTATTGGTCCATACAACTGTCCATCAACCCAGGGTCAAACCATGACACAATGTCAAAAAAGTTCTCCTGAAAAAGTGTGGCTCTGAAAACATTGCACAGCAGAAAACTGGTTTGCCAGATATAGCATCAGAAATGCTCTTAATGGATAATTCTTCTAAATTAAGCAGATGTAGAAGGCTTGAACAGAACTAAGATGGATGTGCCTCATTATCCCATGATTCTATGATCTCTTTGACAAGACCAGAGGACAGAACCATAGGATGTGCTACACAGAGCACTTAGGGACATTCAATTTATAGTTTTAGACACAAGAGATAAAATAAGAAGAGAATAATGAGCAATTTCATCTCCCTTTTTCTCTCAAGGTGTTACCTTGTCAATCATTATCAGAAAAAGTAAAAATTTTTATTCCACTGTATATCTTTAATAACTTGCCACTTCCATTTTAACCTAAACTAAATTCAAAGATATTCTTATTGTGCAATATAAACACTATAATCATAGCAGTGATAGCTCTCCTTATCTCATATCATGCCTCTCTCTTGATGATGAGTCATCTCTCATCTTACCATGTAGTAAAGAAAACAGATGAGCCTTGAAAAGCTAACACTTTTTATAATTTTATATAGCAAATACCATTTGGAAAATGTATTTGTAAAATCACAGCTCCTGTAACTACTATATCAGTTTCCAGACAGTGAGTTATATACAGTGGGGATGAAAACATTTGGGAGGTATTTGGAATTTAGCTTCTAAAAGATGTTTTCTTTGAAAATAAGAGTAAGAGCGGACTTACTACTTTGGCAGTTTTGAATCATGTCCTTTTAAGCTTTAATTTCAAGTATATTTTTAATTCTGGTGCTATGCTTAAAAGTAATTTCTCTTTATTGAATGAGAAATCAAAGGGAATATTATAAAACCATTCTCTTGGTTGCAGTGGGAAAATCCAAAGTAACTCCATTATGGTCACTAAAAATACTTCAAAAGTTTCAAATCAACACAGTTTCAAGAAGCAATTGAAAAAGATACTGATATATGGGTCAAATTCTTCTCAGCTACAACATATGTTGAGAGTTACAGAAAAAAATGGCAATTTAAAGTTGCTTAAGAAACTTAAAGTCTATTTCTTTACTCCTTCTAGCATCAGTATGTATGAAAAATTGTACTGTAACCATAACCATCTAGAGGTATTTACTTCTAACATCAAAAAACTTCTCTATACAATACTGTAAATTTTTATACTCATCTGCACTTTTGCTATCCCTGACAGGCAAAAGGGATATGCTAAAAAGGGGCTCCAACTCTTCATATTGTTTAAGAAGATGTCCTGATCGTCTCTCAAGCACCTTCCTGTGCTATGCAAACTAAAGCAACCGTGCTCTAAATTGGGCATGATCACACTCTATAAAGAGGAAACATTCAGGTTATTTTGACATGAAACACATTTGTTCTACCAGAGGCATTAGCAGTGTGATGATATTCCCTCCCACAAAAACATTTCCTTTGTTTGATGTACGATTGATGCCTTCACAAGGAAATGTAGACGAATGCTGGTAATTAAAGTCATGTATGTAAAAACCAGGAGAAGCTGTGCTCCCGTCTCTCTGTGTGCAGGGAAGCTGAGGGAGGACAGGTCTCTGGGGTGTCAGACAGGGAGTATCTTAGATGCCAGTTAGGTAACTATGCTGAAAACAAAGCAAAAGGAAAGGCAAGTGGGTATGTACAAACAAGTAGGACGAGGTTATTGAGGGACATGTTATTTGAAGGATATGCTGTTTTGGATTTGACTGATGTGGTCACCTGCACCAAGGCTGGTTACCTATATTTGGCACAAGGGAAAGGATTTGACAGAATGATCACTGCTTAAAAAACCTTTTCAGCAAGGGAAATAACAATGCTGAGATTGTCACAGAAGATGCGCTATTAAAGCGAGTGTTATTTCCTAAAGATATAAAACTTACAAAGTGCCCTGCAAAGAATTACAGAAAATTATTTAATTGATTTACATTTTGTGCAATGGTATACGGAAGAACTCCAGCAACATTAAGCCCCCTAGTAGTACTATGATGAAGTGAGTACACAGTTCACTTGTTCACTTTATAGCTGTACAAGTGGTCAGAGAGGACAAATGGAAAGACTGCTGCCACAAAAAGAGAATGGTTAAGCCAATGATTAAAATCCAAGAGACTTAATTTTAAGCCCCACTTATGATCCATAGGTTATGGTAGTAAGCCTTTGACAAAACTAGTTTTTTGGGGGGGTTTTTGGTGCATTTACAAGAGAAACACTATACTCAAAATATTAAAAGAAACAAAATTAAAGAATGACAGGCAAATTTTCATGTTGCTTCAAATGGGAAGATTCAGCCTTAATAACATTGATTGTTAGACTGCTGAACTATCTATCGCAAGTACTTCTTTAATAATGAATGACCCTTGGTCTATTTATTTATAAAAGCCAGGCAAGATACAGGAAACATACAGATAAAGGTCAGTGGTTAACATGATGAATTCAGGCAGGACTTCAAAGTACATCAGGCTTGTCCTTGATTTTATTTCATATGAAAATTCTTCATATCATTTGCATTGATGGCTGGGCATAAGATAAATGGGGTTTGGTGCATTTTTTTTATTAATGTTAGCATTCATTTTGCCAGGTTTTTCTTTTTTTGCTGTTACTTAAGCAAGTGAGAGCGAATAGAAACTGAACACTTGAGCAATGAAAAGAGTTCAGCTTCAGGCTTTCTCTCTGATTTTGTTGCGCTATAACCATATATTACCCTGAGTATCTGCCAGATTAAAAGGTCATGAAAAAATATAGCATGTATATAATACTGATCACTCTTTTCCAGCACTTTAATTCCTATCATGTCCTTTACATTTTTTGAAATGCTAATTACACTCAGTCTGCTGTATTATACAGAAGTTGCATAGGGAAAACAGGACTATTTTGCAGTTACAAATGGTCATTAAAGAACAATTTGTGTGATTCAGTGCTAGGCTTGACAATGTTAATAAACACCCTCGACTGGAAACTGTAGAGAAGAACTTTGCAGACAAATAAAGAGTAAACACCTTTGGAAACCCAAGGCAAAATCTCACTCCTAATGGGTGCACCCACACTTAGCTAGATTTCAGAGAATTAACCGGGCCTCTAGTGCAGCCACGGAGGGAGTTTATCTTACACAAGGGCACCCAGTGCAGCGCTGGCTGAGAGTAGTTTGGGGATTCCAAGCCCTGCTCTTCAGTCAGGGGCAGCTCCACTAAGTACCCACATGTGGCACCCAGCTCCTGGCAGCGGCAGCAGCAGGCGCAGGACTCCCCTCTCCTCAAGTACAGCAGCGGCCCAGGGCCTCGAGCACAGGGGCGGGGGGTGTTTCTCTTGGCTTTCTCTGATCTTGACGAGTGCTGCCTCATTTGTAGCCCATTAATAGTTTCAGATTCCTCACCCATAATCATAAAAACTAGGCTGCTTTTTCATAGCTGCTGAGACACACACTTCATGTGTCAGTGCTGTGGTATATGTTCAGTTCAGTGACTCGGTTAGATTCTGAGTGAAAAATATCTAATCAAATGCGTATGGATTTTACTCAAGTTTTTCTTCCTGTAAAAGATATTTAGGTATTGGTTTTATGTATACAAATCTTTCAAATGAATCTATTCACTTTATTAGCACTACAGCTAGCAGGTTCACTTTACAGTAGAAAAATCTCACATTGGAAATAGTAATACTCAGCAAAAAAAAAGCACATTTTTGGATTTGAGGCAGAATTTTTAACTCTTTCTTTTAGTCTTCTTTCTTACCAAGTCAGTACTAATCACAGATGAAAGACATGGGTTTTTTTTTTAATTATGTCAGCAAAAGGAACTTTTTCCTTTCCGAAATAAGGATAGAAAAGATAGTTGCAGTAGATTTCCAATACTGATTTAAACCTTCGTTAGATCTGAGACCCAGGGCTATAATCTCCTTCTTATTTGACAGATACGCTGATTTGAGAAGAGTTTCAGCTGACTGAGGACACCTACTGCAAATGTTACAACTAATATATTCCATTTTTCTTTTTGTCATATATTGTGCCTGTTTATATGCTTGCTGTAGCTAATGAAAAACTTAGGGACTCTTGCTTGCAGTCTGTGCAGTGTCCCTTTTTCTTTCTGTTTGCTATTTTTCTGTAGATAAAATATCCTGTTTGGATAACCCACTAGAAAATACAGCATTTAAACTGAATGATTCCTTTGCTAAACCACAAATGACATTTCAATTTTTAAAACAAATAATTATCTGCACATGTAAGTGGTGTCTTGGACAGAAAATCATATATTATCTTTCAGGAAATTCTGGTTTATTTATTTCTCTTATTTCTGGACTTCTAGATCTGTCACTACATCTATCTGCTTATCAGGATTCCATTTTTGAGTACAGCTGGTACAGACAGTTTCTATTTTGGCTTGACAAGCAACAAACTAACCATAGTGATTGAGCAAATATTGATGTCTAAGTTTGATGGAGTGGCCTGAATAGCCAGGCTGCAGAGATGTGCCAGAAGAACATTTCAAATACACTGAATTAGAGACTTTTTCTCATATTTTATAACAAAGGATCCAAAACTGTTTGACACAAACCCCTTAAAGTGGAAGCTACTTCTCAAACGAACAATTAGGACTCAATCTAAAATAGATGCAATATACACAGGACTAAATTGACATTTCACTCTCTAACCTCAATATATTTTGATTTCTGTTGTGCTCTAAAACAAAAATTGAAGGAAATCCATTTTTTTTTAAATTTTCAGCTATCAAGCAGTGAGTTTTCAGTTGAAACTAATTACAATATTACATTTCAAAACACCAGTACATGTGTAAAGAGGATACTTAATTATTACAAAATAGGATTACCACAAAGAATAAAGACAATGTCTACACAGACACCTTGTCCTGCATAGCTGTAGTTCCAATAGGCTCTTTTAGAACATGAACACCCTTCAAAATTCACATCATTCAAAAGTTAAGACACACTTTCCATATAAAATTCTGCTTCTTCCACAAGAAGTAATGACTCATTCCACATTTAATAATTTATGTACACTGAGGAAGTCTTTTCCTATTTTCTGAAACCTACATGAATAAGCTCTGGTTCCAAATAATCCAAACAGATACTGTTTCCAAAAACATGCAATGCTTTTGATCAAAAAGTATATATAATGAAGAACTTTGGAACCTTTAAACTGGTAGTGTCTGGTAATGCCATTCCTTCTCGTTAAAAAGATTTAATGGTGTCTTCCCTTTTCCCAAGTCACTTCCTATTCAGAAGTCTGTTGCAACTCTTCCCTGCAACTGAGAGCTCACAAGTCCCTTTCCCCTTTCTAAAATCAGGTTGTCCTCCATTTCCCTATTTAGACCTTCCAATTAATACACTAATTTAAATTTATTACTCTACCAATTTTTTTTGGTTCGACTAAAATACATTTCAAAACAGTATTTCATGTTCAGTTTATTCTCAGTTTTAGCATTTCACATGAAAATGAACCCTCTACCCTCCTACAATTGCCCGAGCTTATTAACTGCCCTATAAGGTCTTCCTCTGCCTAATACACAATTCCCTTTTAATATAGCTGTGTCCACACAAACTTGTTCAAAAGCTTTTTTAAATTTTGCATCCCATCATTAATGATTAGATA
This sequence comes from Machaerirhynchus nigripectus, assembly GCA_013397975.1. NCBI lineage: Eukaryota > Metazoa > Chordata > Aves > Passeriformes > Dicruridae > Machaerirhynchus > Machaerirhynchus nigripectus. The sequence goes on along the minus strand of VZRQ01009368.1, from coordinate 1,547,918 downwards.
TAAAAGGTTTAAGAATAATCGAAAGTGTAATTATATCAGACTAAATCCAAAACTAAGCAGGTGACTGTTTGGATTAAACATGGCATATCATCCTTTAGAATAATAGGAGGAGAGTTTTACTAATTGTGACTAAATTACAGAGGTCATTTAACTCATTTCAGAGGTAATTTATAAGCAGTCTCCTAGATCTCAGCTACATCACATGAAATTAAATATATTTGACCATCCAATTCATGCATACTTTACCTTTCTGCTGGTGTGACAGAGCTCAGGACAACCACTGTTGAATTGTACCTGCTCAGTAGTTCAGCAGCATACCACTGGAGCTGTGTTCCCTGTCCCTTGCATGCCTGTCCAAAGGAACTATGACCAACACATGGAGAGAAATGGACGTCCCACTTGTGTGGGGGTGTTTGTGTGTTTGTTTCTTTTTAAACACAAAGAAATGTATTTTTAAGACAGAGAAAAAAAGTGAGACAAGTTGCACTCTTCTATTTACTTTCAGCAACTGTCCTAGAACAGTAAATTGCTACTATGACCAGTTTTCCATTCATTTTCTGGAAAATAGACTCAGTTACTGGCCTCTAAATGGTCTAGAGTTAGGGGACATCATGCCTGCTGGAAGCTTCCTTGTAAGCATGACACAAAATTAGGATTAGCCACATAAATCCTGCTTGAGAAACATGATGTTCTTTAACACAACCATATTTTCTTCCTACTTCCAGTCCAGAGCAACCAACCCATTGCTCTTGCAGAACAGATGGGGTCCTTCTGCAAATGCTGACCATTGTAACTATGTCTTCATGGCTTGTCATTTTAGTACTCATGATAATTTTTTTAGATGATATATCAACAGTCTGAAAAGATGTAGGTAGAAAGCAAGGCCTAAACATTTCTGTAAAACTGTATTTGACCTCAGGCACAAAAGCCAAACACATGAGTCATTCCACCTCCACCTTTTGTTAAGACAGATTCTGATTTGTTCTACTGAACAGATGCTTTTGTAAGCACGAAAGGACTTGATCAGATTTTTTTTTTTAACACCCACTTCTAGAACTCAGGTACTAGAAACACAAAAATACTACTACTAAAAAAACAAGTGAATAGAGAACAAATAAAATCTATTTTTCTCTAAAGAGTATGGAAGAAAGGAGATTTCAACTTGATTACTGATTAAAGCAACTAGAAAAACAAGGAGATGATAAAATTGTGGGGAAAAAAGTGGAAGGTGGAATTTATGTGAACAAACCATTAATGGGCAGGTTTGGCTCAATGCCTTTTCTCTATTCACAACACATTTCTAGACCAATGCCTGGTCTAGAAATACAGTTCAGGAAACTGAGCATTTTACTGCATACTTATGAAAACCTGCAAACTTCTTTCCATAATAAGTAAGTCCAAAACTTACAAGATAGTCTTGGTGAAAAGCCAAAAGATCTGATATATAGACCTATAGACTCAGTTCTGTATGTCTTTAAACTACTTCGACATTTTAGCTATCTTACAATTATAAAATCTCAAAGGGGAAAAATTCTGGTATCAGACAAGCACATGGGTGCTGGTATCCATGAGAGCCTTTCATGCAAATATTATGGTAATTGCCTCTGAAGAAAAAAAAATGCAAAGAAGTCCCACGTGTCTGCTTGTACACTCAAGCACTACCAGGCCTTTTAATAAAAAAATATTACCTTACAAAAGTGTGTGTTTGGGGAGGGGAGTTTAATACTGATTTCCCTGTCTTTTTTTTTTTTTTAATATTCTCAGTGCTTTATAATTAGCTTGGCTTCACTAGCCAAGTCTCAGCAATTACTGTGTCCTCCTTCCTACCAATAAGTCAGGACCTTTTAAGTATTTTTTTTTGTGCCATCTACTTGGATTCTGGAAGATTCCTGGGTTTCTGCTCTGTTCCTCAGACACCAAACTCACCAGCCTGCACCTTCTGACTTCCTGATAATCACTGCAACAGCTCTGCCTGTTTCCCACTGGGGTCTAACCTTTGCTTTGGAGAGCTGCGCAGGGAAGCAGCACCTACTCCAGTGATCTTCCCTAAGAGAGGAAACAAGTAAACCAAGAGCGTCCCCACTGAGGTCTTCCGTCCCTAAGACAAAAAGAGACGGATGCTGTGTGGCAAGGCGCACAGCAGGAATGCTGGGCTTTGTGCCTCCAGAGCTGCCAACATCCTCTGGCCTCAGGGACTGTTCAGTCTGTGGGGTCAGGATAAGAGAAAACATGGTAACTACAGCCAGCTTAAGTGCTTGTTTTGTAACATCAGTGCTCACTCTCCAACTGCATAGACTAGAAAGTAGATTTCTTTTTAAACAATAAACTCAATTTGACCTTTACGATGAAGCTCAGGAGTATAATAGGTTTTGTCAAATGTGTGGAGCGTTGTAAGCAACACTTGAGCACTCTTATTTCCTGTTAACAAATTGTTCTTGATACTATAATTCAATTTTAAATTATTTTGATAATTTGTAGAAAATTGATTACTATCAATGGTCCCTTTATTTGCATAGTGATAGTTTGTCAGTCACAGTATGCTTCATGAAATTACTTCCCATGAGGGTGACTTTCTAACTTAATGTATGTTACTTTCTGTCAGGAACACAGCTGGCAGAAAATAGCAGCAGAACTTCTTCAGCACCATGCAAAACTATGCTATAGATAACTTGAGCAACAACAGAAATACAAAGAATTACTACCATTTATTCCTTGCTTCCTTTTGCAAAGCCAAGTCTTCAGTCTTCTGATGCAAGTGCAATGACAAAGTCTTTTTCCTCATAGCTGGTACCAACAGAATTAGGAGCTAAATCACAAGTAATCTTGTAAACCCTGCTAACTTGATTTCTTGCTTAAGGGGCATGTTCTCTGGGGAATGATTTGACTTAGTTTGATTATTTTAACTGCTGGCCAACTATATGTGTGTGCCTGTAAAAATGGAAGATTAAAATCTGCAAATACAGAACCACTTTCTTTTTGCATGCAGTTTAAATATATCAAATTACTTTGAAACAGTAGATTTAAAGATGGCAAGATAGAAAATTATGTACTAAAAAAGTAAAACTGAAATAGAAAGAAATTATGTTGCTTGAAAAGTCACAAAAGGAGTCAGTTAGATATCATTTAAGAGGGAAAGGGGACTATTCCAGACAGATATGTATCATCTTAAAAAGAAAAGGAAATTTATTTACACTGTATTAAACCTAGCAGCAGACCTGTAAATAATATGTTATTTGTGCCTGTACCAGCAATCCTTATCACATGTCTACATTACTTGCTAAATTATAATTAATAATCACCATGCGACCAGAAACATGCCACCAGACAACAGGGTACAAAGCCACAGAAATTAAAAAACTGGATATTTTTCTGTGTGTACTCCAAAATATAATTGTATTAATAATTATTGTCTCTGTTTGTAAACAATTACAGTACCTGGTCCTACAGCACTGCATGCAGAAATTCCCTGTAACTGTTTTATTCCATTCTAATTGACACTATATTCAGGACCCAAACCTGCTAACACATATTCCCAGCTTTAGAATTCTACTGCACTCATACAAAGTGACATTACAAATCCCATGTACCATTGCAAAGCTTTGATTCTTTGGCAAGACAACACATACTTTTTGAGACTCAAGGGTTCTGACCTAAGAGGAATCAGATTGTTTTCTTTTCCATTTGTCCAAGTGGATGTTCATTTCTGAAAGAGTATCCAGCGACTATTTAACAAGTGTACCATGAAACAGATTTCACACTGTGGCAACATTACTAATGCTGAAAAAGGACTTCATGATGGCACTTCATTTGCTTTCAGCTACACACTTCCTCTCCCCATTCTTAACATGAGCTGCAAATTTCCCTCCTGTCTCAGAAATTAGTGACGGCACACACAGTACCAACCTTTTTCTGAGAAAGAACTTCTCTTCCGCCTCCCTCAAATTTCTGTGTAAAAATTCCAGTGTGATTTAAACAGCTTCGTAGTCATAGAAGTACCTCTTAAACTGGTGGAGTTAAATAGTTTACTTTGCACCTCTTCCTAATTAAAACAATTACTTACAATACACATCCCTGGCAAATTGTCACTGATACTTTTTCCTCTAGTTCTAATCATTGCTATGCAGCATCAGTAATATTTCTTTCTAAGAGATTTCCAAGAGATAGAGAGGAAGGAAAACCATTTTCATAGAACTCCTGAACATATTTCTGTACATTCACTCTTCTTTAGACATAATCTAGTCTTTTCTTCCTAGAGGGCTCTGTGCACATGACAGATTTCAGTTAAGCTATCACTACTACAGATGCTGCTTATATCAGCTTAAGAGGGTTTCTGTTAAGCTGATATATTACGCACTGCCTCCACGGGCAAATACAAATGGCCTAAATATGCATGATACTTACGTTTCTATGTATGGGTTGGATGGGGCTATTCTCTCTGTTTTCTCAAAGTACTACTCATTGTTGCCCACGGAAAACCACAATTATTAACCGGTGTTAACGAGAGAAAAAATGGCACACTACCGAAACTGAAGCTGTAATAGATTGTGGAATTCCTGATAATTTCAGGTTTATGTAAGGCTGATTCAGGGCTCCCTTTTCACCCTACATTTTCCCTGAATGTTGCAAGTCCAGTGTCCAGAGAATGGATGTCAATGGTAGCAAACTAGGTAATTTTTTGGCTGTGGTGAATGCAGTAGGTTTTCCCACACTTGTCTTAAAAGTTCTCACACTTCAAAGCTCCAATCCTGTTCCACTTAAAACAGTGGCAAAATCTCACACACAAAGAGATTAGTAAGAAGGTGTAGCAAAGGGACGGAAGTATTTTCACTACAAAACAACATAGTAGCAAAAGGTAGCAAAAAATTTCCATCAGTGATCAACAAGGCCCAAAGCTGATTCTCTGGAAACAGGCATTTGGGAGGAAGCATGCATTTGGGAAACGGGATCATCTAATTCAAACTGTGCACTTCATGTGGACAAACCTCAAAGAAGATGAATGTTCCTAGCAATTTTCCATCTCACAACAAGTGAATAACTATTAAGATTTTTTTTTCCATCACTGCATGACTTCTATACCTCTTTCTTTTGCAAATGTCTGTGAAAATAATCTTTTCATACTTTAAGGCAAGAGACATTTATGATGACTGTTTTGCAGACAGATTATTTTAAAAGACCTTTCAATGAGTTTTCAGTATATTTTAGTTTCCTAGGACAATTTTGCAAAATTGCCTTGGACTTTTTTCACTTTATTTCCTTCTTTTTCTAACGCTCCCAATGGCAATTGCCACTGAATCAAAAAGTAAGCATAAAAATAAATTTTTTTATTATGTTGTGTGGTTAGGAAGAAGCAAGAACGTTTAAATGAGTATTTGTTGTTCGGTTTAAAATAACTTCACATTTTGAAAAGCTTTTCATTCCAACAGTAATTTAATAAAGGTCTGATATTAACACACGTATTGAAATGAAAATGGAGAGCATAATCATCTTGGAGCAGGCTGCCCAGATAAGTTGTGGCTGCCCCATCCTTGGAAGTGTTCAAGGTCAGGCTTGATGGGGCCCCGGGCAACTGGATCTAGTGGGTGATATCCCTGCCCATAGCAGGGAGACTGGAACTAGGGTCATCTTTAAGGTCGCTTCCAAGCCAAACAAGTCCATGATTCTACTATTAAAGAGATTGGAAAAAGTTCTTTATTTCCTTCTGAAGAGCATTCATCTTATTTGATCCCAGCCCACCACAGCTTGTTCATTCTTCACTTCCCAACAGCAAAGCTGTCACAAATCTGATTTTCCATAAGACACAAAAGTCCTGTCAAGTTTCAAGCAGCCTAAAATCACCCTTGTCTGGTCAGTTACCATCCCAGTCATGAAGCCAAGACAGGCAAACAAACAGAAACAAGAGGTGAAGGGATGCAGACAGCACTCAAATATCCACTTTGGTTTTCTGTAAAGCATACAAAGCATCACTCATTAATTACGTAATTATCTCAATACTTGGAAATGACTATCCAATCTTATGACTGTTCAATCTTATGGCTCCACTTAGTCAATCTCTTCTACTCATGACACTAAAACTCATGAAAAACATCCACTCCCAAAAGACCATGAACATTTGGATGCATATCAGTCACTCTGACAAACTGATGAATGGAAACAATGTGCAAGAGAGACTGGTGGTATAACTTCAAACAAACTATTCATTTGGGAATAGAGGTTCATTAACTTTTTGTTCTCAAAATTCTGCTTTGAAAAGTGATACTGTAAAAATGACAAGTCCCTCCTCCAATCTGCCCATCTGAGTGGGCACAGCAGAGGGAAGGATCCAGCTTCTGTCCTTCAGGAACTGACAGCAAGTTTTCATCAAAGCATTTCACTAAGAGTGGAACCTCCTCAAGGTAGTGAGCTTGCAGTTTTAACACTGAAGGCCTGGTTTGCAAGAAACAAGAGGCTCATTTGGCATAAAGAAATCAGCAATGATTCTACCATTAGGGCAATGCAAGAAAAGAGAGATGAAGGAATGGATAGAACAAGAAAATAGGAACCTGTCATCAACCCAGCACAGGAGACACTGAAGTTAGAAACAAGGTCTATTAAATTTAAGACTTGAGAGATGGGAATCCTGGCTTCTCCCAAATGGTTAATTTACTGTGGAAAATCTATCAAAAATGGAAATTCCAAAATCCTTTTATTTACCTATAATGCAACATTACTTTGCTCCAAAGGTACTGGATGACCGAAGTGTTATGCCTTGTGGCTTTTACTTCGTGCCAAACCAAGTAGTAGAGCTTTCTATTTCATTTTGTATTTCAGGTCGGTAATCTCCAGTAGTGAGCTGGATAAACCTATCAACTAATTTCACATGCAGCACTGAGAAGTCATCAGATGTTAACAACTCATTACTCAACTGGAAAAGATCAAAACTAATGAGAAACTCTCTTTCCTGTTATTAGTCCCCTGAGTCATTCAATTCCCACTGTACTGCTCTTCATTTTTTTCTGCCTGCCTCTATATAATAAATAAGACTCTTGCAGGTAGCCCCTGTGACTCATTCCTTGGGCTCACCCACCTGTGATTTGTGAGTGAGATGAGCTACTATAGCACTGCTTTCGTCTGGAGTCTCTCACTACATCTGACCAGGCTACTGAGACTGCTGGTCTGCTTTTAAGTTGGATTTTTTTTTTATGTTTAAACACATAAATTCTTTAATATTTTACCAAGCATACTGCTACTATCAACCATTCTATTAATACATTTGCTAATCAAAATGCAATATCTCATTATTTTCATGATTCCCCAGGTAAAAGAGAAATAAGCATTTTCTAAGATCAGGAAAAGCATTTAAAAAAATTAGATATGATGGCAATAATATTTCTAAAAAATGGGAAAACACAATGTTTATATGGAAAAGATACCATATCAGCTTCACCTACAGGAATGAGAAAAACCTAAAGACTTCACGTGGATTATATTTTCCAGTGAAAGGTAAATTAATGTTTTCATTTTCTCTTTAACACCGGAGGTGTTAAAAACACACCTTTCTACTGATCTCTTTCTTCTATTTTTGTTGGTTCAAGCTGTGACTACATTCCAAAATCATTGAGCCATGCATCAGAAACAGCCAGTAATAACTAGTATGAGCATGTTTTTCTTGAATAGTTTTTATTCTCTCTCTGTGTGCATTCTTTAACTGAACTTACGTTTCTCTAGTTCCCCCTGCTCCTTCAATAAAAATTCTCATGTTCCACACTCAAGCTTACACACCACTCAGTTGGAACATTTTCCACAGGTTTTATTCATCACTGAGCTCACCCAAGTACTACACGCTTTAAAGTCCTTTGAAGAATCACACTGATATTCCATGATGACCACAAGACATCACTACATCTTCTTAATAAAACATTCATGTTCTGATTAGCTTATGAACTTTTCAGCACTAATACTGGCTAAACCACCCACACCACCCCACAAAGACCTCCAAAGGAACCCTCAACTATTGCAGTGCTTTGTCAGTAAACTCCGAATGATTCTTCCTGCTTCAAAGTGAACAGCAAAGCTTTGGCTTTTTTTTGTATCCCTCCTTAGCAAAAATAAAAATGATATTTTAGAGCTTCTTCTAATCTCTATGATTCATATGTCAGACTCCCTAAATTCATCATTTCAAGCAAGTTTTTTTATCCTTTTCCAGGTCTAAAGGTGAACTATCGACCAGGAAAATCACCTCCTCTTTATTCCTAATACTCTAATCTGTGTTAATAAAGAATGCCCATGACAACCTTCATGCAATTATTATTGTTGACCATCAAGATGTCTAAATACACTATCTCCTTCACTCCTCCAAAACATTTCAAAAGCATGAAGACAACAGCAGTAAAGTCCTTCCTTTCTTCATCAAAATGCATAATCACATAGAAGGAGCAAAATCTCCTGCCTACATTTTTCCTTAGAGCCTTAAAAGTTTCAAATTTTTATTTGCTGTCTATGAATGTATGGAATATATGCAACATAAAGAAAAACTATTCCTCATATTTTCAAAATTTTACAAAGTGGAATAATCTTTAATTTAGGATTATATTTTTCTGAAGCACAAAATGTGTAGTGTATAGGGAGGTATCTGTACTTCAAATGTTTCTCTCTGTAGATATTTTACTTATGAAAACATTTCAGGAATGACTCAGTAAATGAGATAGTATAATTACATCATCCTATTTATTGCAATCAAAACATTCTGTTAAATTCAAATACCATTCCTCAGGCTGATTTTGCTAATGCAGTCATCTTAGAGATGGTGGGTAATTCAACATTAAAAAAGTGACTGCTCTTTAACTAGGTTCTCACTTGCCATTTTTAGAAGCAATAGTATGAAATACAAGTACATAAAAATTAAAATATGTATAGAACAACATATAATAACCGATAAGATTATATCAGATAAGACCCTATTCCTACAGACAATTTATGGGCATCCTTAGTTTTCACAAGTTGTTTAAAGGACTCAGAGTTTTTTTCTAAGTGCTTGCAGGAATATCATTTCACTGTGGTAGCGCTATCCGTTTTGCTTCCCCCCACAAAAAAAAAATAGCAAACAATTGCAAAGTTCCAGTATTTATGGGGCATAATCCTGGAGAGATGGCTGCATACAAGACATCTTTTATGGACAGACACACACACACATATATATGTATATAAATATATAAGCATATACATATTTATATTTTAACTGGAGAGCATCTACTTTGATGCTTTTGTGGGTATTAACAGTACTACAATTTTTATTAAATAGATTTGCATTATTGTCATCATGATCCTTAGACAATATTCTCATGTTTCCTAGCAATCAACAGTTTTGGGTTCAAGCCAATATTTGTTTGCCACATATACATAAACTCTTAGCACACTGAATGAAATAGGCTACTGAGGACATGAGTTTGAAGCTTTCAGATTCCATTCAGGATAGAGAACTGACAAGAAAGTAGATTAATTGAACTAAAATGACAGTTACGCTGTTCTGGTGGGAGTTTTAGTCATGTGTAGCAAAATTTACTGGTACTCCCTGGAATTTGAAGGAGGAAATCAGAAAAGAGGCAAAATGAATTTACTGGTACTCCTCGGTATTTGAAGGAGAAAATCCAAAAAGAGGCAAAAAAATGAACTGTTCTGTGATTTTTATTTCCCTCTGAAGCTAATAAAGTTACTACATCAATAGAAAAGTTGTTACATCAGTAACTGCTATGTATAACTGTATGTAAATTCTAACACAACCTTTAAAAGTATGATGTCTATTCCAGTGGGAAAAAAAAAAAGACATTTTGGTCTGTATAATTTGAAATCCATACTACACAAGGTAAGGCAGAGATTAACAATTAATTTGAATTATTCAATATGATACCATGCTGCACTGACCCATGGCAAATACAGGTCCATTCTTCAGAGGCTAGTTTTTGTGCAAGTAGTTTCTAAAATCATGAAGCAATTTTGTTCACTCTTAAGGCTCTATCCTTCTTTATGATAGGATTTTTCACTAGCAAAAACATTCCAAAGGTTGAAAATTAAAATATAGAATTCTCCTTGCTGTTCTGGACAGTAGAAACTTCTATAAATACTTTCTGTGTAAGTATACACACTTAGTATGGGAAAACTAGGTTAAACAATGGCATCTATCTCAAAGGAACTCCATACTCATTGGAGTATATAGCCACATATATAATGCATAAATTGTCGTAAAACTATGTAAATAACAGAATAAGTATATGCTAATTAATAAATAAATGCACAGATTTTTTTGCCTTTGACAATACTGACCTGGACTAGCTATAAAGTTTACAGCTGTCTTGCAAATCACCACAAAGATCTCAGCCTTAGTTTCTCAGGCACAGGACCCAGCTACAGAAGCAGATCATGAATGTTGCAATAAATGTCACAGCCCCTAATCAGTATCAGTTGCAGAGTGTGGTGATGATTTTTCTTTCGTTCTGCTGCCATTAAATTACTTCTCTTCATGTACTGGCCAATACACTAACCTCATATTGCTACAGAAACTGGCTAAAAACCAGACCTGACCTGTCATAGAAATATTGCCATTTTGAGATAATTAACTTTTTGCAGTAAACTAAGTATTCCCTTCACCTAATTTTCAGGACAAAAACATCTCTGTAAACCCACTCCAATCTGAGAGAAACATCAAAAACTTCTATAATTAAAGTATTCAAAGGATAGAGAATGTCTCCTCCAGACCAGATGACTGAATTCTCAACAGTACTCATTTAAAAATGTTTCCCACTAGAGCATCCGCTTACATAAGACAGAGTGAAAACTTTCAAATAGTATGAAATTCACTTTGACTCTTACCAGAAAAGACACTGGGAATCTTGGAAAGAAAACTTTTCACTGTACGAATAGGAATCCCATTTTTCTCATCTTGCATGCGGGCTATGACATCTTCCATCTGAACAGAGAAATAAGAAAAAAAAAGAAGAAATAAATTCAGAATTATTTCCTAAAATTAACCTCCATTAAATCCTAGATCAATCTCTCAGAATGACACATCAACTCTTTCTATGTCTTTATTTAATTTATATTCTATAATTTTATTGAACAGGCTAAAACGGAAAGTAATCTATTCATAAAAAAACAGTAAAAAAATACAAGTATTCAAGGACTCTAGAGAAAGAAGTAGCAATGCAGAACAATTTAGTTTTAGGTTAGATTTAGTTAAAGTACCTAAAAGAACTTGTCAAAAGCCATTGCTGGATATTAAACTTCAGGTTTTGATTGTTTTATTGGTATTATACCACATATAAAAGCAAAATAGACACATACAGACTTTGAGGGGACTGATAGAGTTCTCAAATAGAATGTTCAAAACAAAAATACAGCTTTTAAGTTCGAAGCAAAAAATTTTATTTTCTTTTGAGAATGGGGAAAAAATATAACGTGGTAATTTTGCATCCCTGGAGACAGCAGAGCCAGAAACCTAAGATTTCTTTGTAGATAATAATTAGTGGGTATAAAAATACTTTAAATCAATTTGCTGATTTTCTTATATATATTTTTTTTTACATTAGTTCAGTTTTCCATTCAATGTTTAGGCTGATTTGGACCATAAATTTTATAAATTGTGCCTCACAAATTGTGCCTTATAAACTCAAAGGTTCACTTTCCTATGAACTATGAAGGGAAAACCTTTTCAGTGGAAAACAAAGAATATTTAAGTAAAGTCACCGGCAGTGCCAGTTTTTCTTCTTGCCCATTTCATAACTGAAGTTTACATATGATAATTTCTATCTGTCTTTCTTTGAATATCTAACTTCTCAAAATGTTCCATGACTATGATGCAATTAGTTAACAACCATTCTTACTTTTTACTTAAATCACCAACACACTCCCCATGAAAAACTCTGCATGATAGGGCATTTTTCACTCTTTTATTAGTCAAAGTTTAAAATTTTTTTCTGTCACTTCTGTACCCCGAAGAAGTTCCCAAAAAATTCCTTAGAAGTCTGTGGCTGGGCTGCGCTGTGGAAGCAGACTAACAGACAAAATTCTGTCATGCACCTTTTTCCCCTAAAGGCAGATGTCCCACATTAGCAAATAGCAAAGCAGCATTTTGGTGCAGCTGTGCATTAATTGGCCCAATAAGGGAGTTGTATAGAGCAGGGAAAGGGAACAGCATCTGGGGACACCAGTGCTGAACTCAGGAAAAAGAACAAATATCCATACCAAAAAAGTTTAGCTTGACTGCTCATGAAGAAACCTATTTATACAGAGAGTCTGGAGGTTCCCATGTTCCATGTACTTATAGCTCACACATTAACAACCTAAGGAGTACAAATCCAGTGTCATTGTCCAAACCAAAAAGTACACACAGGAAGTAGATATTGTTAGCAAGGTGTCGAAAACTCAGTCTATTGCTCAGAATTAAGCAATGTGCAAAATGTAACAGAAGAAAAGAACCAATATTCATCTGACATGGAATTTAGCTATTTAAATAAAAAAGGCTATTAATAGATTTCTGAAGAAATTGTCAAGCATACCTATGCTTGTCAACAACTGTCTATGAAATGGAATCTGTCCCTACATTTTTATCCACGTAGTACCTGAAGGCTTCTATCAACCCCTTCCAAATTCAGTTGGTGAACAGTCTTATTGTGCCCTTAAGTGAATAAGAAGTCACTCGAATTCAAGTGAATATTTTTGCTGATCACATTTGATGATAAATTCCACACATCCAGAGTAAGCTTGTGAGAATATTGCTAGAACTGCAAAGTGAATAATGTACACTACACTAGGAAAAAGTAAAGACAATTAGTACATAAGGCAACACGCTAAAGGTATATTTGCAATGTAATAAGGATTACTACAAACACAGATCACACTCCTCAAACACAGTATTACAGGTAGAGAGATGCAGTCACTGCTTGCTCAAGAACACATGAGTGCAAATGTTAAATGCCCAAAGCTGCCAGTAGTCAGTCTTTTGAGAGTACATGGAATAAATTGTCAACTGACATTTACAAATGCTTTCCTAAACTTTCTTCATGGACAGTATTTAATCTAAACAGCATGAAATCTAGCTCTGAGATGGACTGAAGCTCTGGGACAGTCCTCTGGTTTTGATTAACAAAGTGAACTCCAGGATGTCTGCACTGCAAAATTACACCTTCCCCAGTATATCAAGCTCATATTATTGCTCCGTGTTGGGCGTGAATTCTGCCCGTGCAAAAGGCAGCTCACACTCCAGACAGCATCACTGGGAACTGCCTGGTTAACTCAGTGAACAAAGATTACTTCCAGGGTGAGTAGGAATGTTCTGAACACACAACACTACAGCAGTCCACTAATTAGGTACAGCTGACCTCTTGCATGGAAATCCAAAAAGTTACTTGTGGTTTATGGTTATCTTAAATCTTAAACATAAGAACTCTAGAAAATGAAGGGCAATTTAAAAGAAAAAAAGTTTAAATTAAAGATTCGAACCTATCCAATCCAACATATGCAGGTGCACAGTTTAACTTTCAATATATGTAGTTGCTATTTCTGTTTCTGTTTCAGCTGCTTTAAATTCAGCAGATATATAACCTCTTCCACTGAAAACCATCAAATTTAATTATATTTGGGAAGCAGCAGTCAAGGCGCTCCTCTGTCATTCATCAACAATGACCTAAGACAATGAAAAGGGCAGAATAGTTTAATTAGAATGATGAAAGAAAATCTTAATCTAATTTTGCTCAAGAAGCCTAATCTGAGAAACACATGCTGCTGCCTGATATAATAATTTTCCTTCCTGATGTATCATTCTTTGCTTCTGAGTCACCTGACCCAATGCTCAAAAGTGAAATAGAAGCTTCTTCATTTCACCTCAGAATTAGAGTGTTTTCTGGTCATATGTTCTTACCTGGCTAAACCTGTCTGGCCCTCGTTTTGCTCTGGGATCCTTTTTTGTCCTAAACATTCTCAAATAACTGAAACAAATAATTTGCCTCCTGATCACTCTGCAAATGAAGCTCAATATGCTTGAGAAGAGGAAGTTGTATAACCATATCTTTCAGCTTTTCAGTCATCATTATACATCATTAACTGGGAAAGTATAGCTAGAAAGAAGCTCCAGTGAAGCACAGATTCTATGGGCTTTCTATATAAATTTCTTCATCATAAAATATGCCATTTGTTTACCAGTGAGGTAATTCTAACCCTGACAAAAACTCACTAAACTTCTGATGCATAGGCAACTCAGAACAAACTTATAATATTAATATTCAAAACTTCACTTGTGAAGATAATTTGCAGTCTTCATCTTGACATGTAAGGACTCTGTGAAATCTATTTCAAAGCCTAACTCTATGACAACAGTGACAATGCATCTCCTCTAAAGCAAAAAGAAAGCAGATAACAATATCCTGCAACAGAAGGGCTCCAGGAGCAATTGAATAATGACAAATGACTGTGCTCCAAACACACTTATCCCAGGAGCAGAACCAGTGAGGGTCTTGACAACACACCAGGGGCAGTATCCTTTAGCTACTTACAGCTAGGTGAAATGAATATAGCTCCTAAGAGCAGAATTTTTATGGTTCCTCAGTGCCACAGTGCCATGTAGTTTTTGGGGGGAGACCCCGATGTTTGAAGTTCTACACCTAAATAAGAATTTCATTGGTGCTTATCTGTACATCTTGCAAAAATTATCAACTTGAACCGTAACTCATCATCACTGCATCTTAACAAGTGGCTTTAGTTTGGGGTTATTTTTGTCATTAATTCAAACACAACAAAAGTGAAAAACAAAATGTTTGTTAGTGCAGGACGAGAGTTTTTTCTTCCATTAAAATTGAGCCTAAATCAACTCCACATAAAGATGATCACTAGATGCAAGGATACTAGAAAAAGTCATTCATCTGAAATAAGGTTAGTTCAAGAGATACATGGTAAAAACTTGAAGCTTTGGCCTACTTAGACACATACAAATGTCTTAATTTGATTTCTATTCCTAAAAAATAAAATAAACTCACTGCCAGGGAACTAACAGTATACTCAGGAATACCAAAATGAAATAAGCATAATTTTGTACTCAGTTATCACACATCAGAACGGGGATTGCTCTTACGTTGAGTGTACTGGGGTCCACCCACGCTACAGCTTTCTTAATTTTGCTGAAATCTTTTTTTCTCCTTTTACACAAATGCAGGGGTGGAATAGGTCAGTGGGACTAGCTACAAACCTCATCCAAATTTGTTAAAAAGTACCAACAGTTACTGTATATTTCTTACAGTATGCAACATGTTTCCTGAGACATTTTCTCCCGTCCCTATTTTAACACTTTACAGAGTCCAAGGTCATTAGTGTAGCTGGGCAGAAGGTGCAGGAGGTTCTCCCAAGCCTGCCCCCTGTGCAGAGATGCACGTCAAGCAACACGGGCTGAACAAAACTTGCAGGGTAGGAGACAGATACAAGGTTACTTACAAGGGAAAGACCACTTTATTTCTGACTGCTTCACTGACAAGCACAGATACAGGCAAACTGATTGCCAGATCAAATCAGTAAGAAATAACCATGGAGGTGGAGATAGAAGGTTACTGGCAAATCTTCAGTCTACCCAGCGTATGAGGCAGTCACCAAAGTAAAGTAAACAATCTCAGTTTAAGAATGCTGACAACTCTTTTTCTAAAATAAAAATGCAGAAACAAGATGGTTTTTCCATTTAATGCAGAATTGGATTATTTCAACTCTTTATTCCTACTTGGGATGAAAACCAAGTTTAAAACATTCAGAAGTTCAGAAAAGTACATTTCAATTTTTGACTAAAGTAGAGTGCTGAAAGATGGCTTGAAACATGCAAGACTAACCAAACTGTTAATGACAGTCATGCACGAAATCTCTGAGCTTGCTGATATAAAAGCAGTCATTTTGAAGTTTTTCTAAGACAGCAATATTGCATCTCTGGTCTACCAGTACAGGAAACAGCCCTAAGTACTCTCTGATGAACATTAAATTATAGATTAACTTAATTAAAAGAATACAAGAATGACTGGTCGCATTCTTTTCAGAGCCTCTATTTGCTGAAATAATTATTTGACATCATAAAATCAAACAACAGACCAACACGAAAGTTTCCAACCATATTAAGTAGACGCATTGGAAATAGTTTGAAGAGCCTAATTTTCTACATGTACCCATGATGCTGGCACCTCTGTTGCATGTTTCTTTCCTTCTGTGCGTGAAGACACTGGTGTGAGCAATTAATTCATACTCTGTCCTTAAACAGAGTATTTGTGGAGAACAAAAGATGTTCTGCCTTCACACGTAGCACAAAGGTCTATATGGAACCAGTATCCGTCATTACTCTTATGGCTTCATTTGTAGTTGTCAATGTGAATTTTTAATTAAGATTCAAATTTATTTTCCCTATTTATCCATACAGTTTCAGATCCAACAAATAGGTAATGTTTCAGATTTGTTGTAAAACAAGAGTGGAACTATGTATACTAAGCCTGTGCTTACATTAAATGAATGCAGGGCAATTTAGGCTATTTTGAATTTATTTGAAAATTGATGCCAGTTCTGTGCAATTATTTTTGAGGCCTAATTAATCGAACAGTCCCACTAGGCCTCTCCTTACTATCAACCCTGTATGTTCATCACTGAACTTGTATAAATAAGATAGGCTCTGCACACTTTGCTGATTTAAAACTGTGGGTTTGAATGATAATTTTAAGCATGATCTTGTCTTATTAATTTAACTAAAGTGTTGAATCATCAAAATCAGCATTTCATTTAAAAGGTGCTTGTAGTTTAAAACAAATCATACAAGTAGTTCACATGCTTCTCGTATATCTATCTTAATACTTTTGAAAGAAGGACAACTTTAAAGCATACTAAGAAGTCCTGCCATTAACCTGTAATCACGTGGCCTGTTTGGAAGCTAGAGCTGTCAGTGATCCCTAAGTAAAGATTGACTAAGTGTTAATCCCCATCACATGAAACTCTACAATATTGAATGGAGAATCTTGAAGATACCATGTAGAACATTCTGTAGGTAGCAATTTATGCCAATAAGGAACTATGCTTTCTCCTAAGGACTGCTAGTGCAGAGCTCATGGTTTGATGCACCACTCTTTTTCTCTGCTTCATACACTTGGGTACACAGGGTAAACAGAAGACCTCCCAGTAACCTTCTACTTCCACCTTCATTCTACAGTTATTTCTCACTGTGATTTCTTTGGATAAGTTTATCTGAAAACACTTAGTTAGTACTGTATTCCACACAGCTCCCCATCCGCCAAAAAAAGTTCTTCCTTATTCTAATTCACAAAAATAGTGCAAGTTTGCTTCTAACAATGTATTTTTGGGAACTCAGCATGTCAGAACACTGTTAACAAACCTATAACACTGCAAGAGCTATTACTCACACTTTTTTCAATTAGATAAATTTTTGTCTCACCTAAGAATCCCACATCTGGATATGTAAGACATACATCCAGTTCACTGAATGTATATTAATGCTACATAGCTGGACTGTGAAGAGCAGACTGAAGTAGTCACTAAAAATTACTCAACTGGCATTACACAAAATACATATAACTTTGGAGGAATATATCATACTGATTCAGCTTTGAAATCAAGAAAAGGTTATAGAACATGCTATACTAAGTCTATGAAAAATCAGATAGTTGGCAATTCCAGCTCCCTGGACTTCATGGAAATGAAATTTCAATCAAAAAAAAAAGATATTAAGCAAGAAAAAAGGCTATATATTTTTTAAATAACCACCTGCAAAATAATTCAAATATGTTTTAAAATTCTTTCATAGTATCAAGACTTCAAAATTTATTTTTACTCTGGCCTTTCCTAGCCAAGAAATATTTTCTATATTTAGTAAATGTCACAATCAGATACAGAAAATATAAAAGGCTATGCACTGATGCAAAAATTACTACTTTAACTAAATGGTACTCATGTTTAAATTCCATGTAGATAAAGAAAAGCATTTCATTTTATTTACCTTTTTTCTTGTAACTTAGAAACTATTAATTACAATCAATTAAAAATACAAATTTCTCAAACCTTGAATGCTACTGTTGCACAACCAAACCAGGGAAAGCTTACCCAAAGGAGTTAAAAAACACATCCAGATGGTGAAATTTCAAAACCACCTAAGTAAATGATAGTTTTGGAAATTGTATTTCTGCTTTCAGTAAAATAATTTGTATCATGTGTACAAAACTTTTTGGCTAGAATGACAGAGGAAAGGGAAGCATTACTATGGGCACTTGAGAAGAAAACACGACTTGATGAAGGACATCTTGGTGAAAGACTTTTTATTAATAGGGAGATTTCTGCAAGAACACTTCATTCAGAATAAAATATACATTTTTAAAGCAGCTAAACCTATAAATAATTTTTATTAATCTGTCAGGCCAAGATTTGATCTTCTAAAATGTGCTACCAGAGATCCAAATATTTTTTCTTAGGCAAAATACAAATTTTGAAAAATACAGTCTTTCAAAACCAAGTTGTTTCCTGAGTTGTACTGATCATCTGTGATATGAAGGTCCTGACATTAAAAATGAAGTCTCCTATGTATTTCAGAAACAGAGAAGTTCAACTGGAAACCTGATCTCTGAGATCCCAAATGGACCTTTCACAACAATATTACAGAAGGGTTTTTTCCAATAAAGAAGAAAAGTAAAATGCCACAATTCAACAGGAAAAAAAAAAAAAGAAAGAACAGATTCTGGTCAGTACACAAGCTGGGATTTAAAAGAAGAAAACAGATGCAGACTTTTTTTAGGAGATGGAAAATAAGGAACTAAGTTAGCTTATACATAGGTAACTCAGATACAAAAGTGAAATGTAGCCAATAGCACATTTTGCCTTCACAAAAAACATTTATAAAAATCTTAGGTATAATAGAGTTATGATATATTCATCCACCTAACAAAAAAGTGATGTTCCCTGGAGAACACTTAGATTTGCTACAAAATACTGTCATATAATTCTTAAGTCTGCAAAACCAGATGGTTTTTTTCTAAATTGGTAGATCTTTCTTATGACATCTGTTGCTAATGGTTTTAAATCTAAATTTATCTGGTTGGAATCTCTTTTCCTCGCTTATCAGATGATCCCAAACATTACAAAGCCTCATCACAGAAGCAGAGCATTTGAGAAGCAGCTACTGTTGACCAAGGATGAAGCCTTTTTTAAAAAGTGCAATATCATTATCCTTCAAATACTGATGAACGAAAAAGTAATTACAAGAAATGTTTCAAATTTCATTGACAGAAATAACGTTTTAGGGCAAACAATGATATGTGATTTGGTGATTTCTGCATTGGTCTCTGCCCTGTGGCAGAGGAAGACTCAAGGAGGCAAGGTGATCTTCTGCTAATTTTCTATGGAATAACAATTTAGGAAATGACCCTGCCTGTATTTTAAGGTTCTGTAACATGCTCTAGACAATAGCTGATAAGCAAGCTATTAAAAGCTGAAAAATCACAGGATTACTTCTCCATTCACAAAGAAACTGCAATGAGGAACATCTGTCATAGCATCACAGAACTATGGAACCGTGGAATCACAGAACAGCTTGGGTTGGAAGGAACTTCCAAAGCTCATCTCATTCAAACCCCCTGCAACGAGCAGGGGCATTTTCAACCAGAGCAGATTGCTCAGAGCCCCATCCAACCTGACCTGGAATGTTTCCAGGGATAGATCATCCACCATCTCTCTGGGCACCCTATACCAATGTTTCACTAACACATGCAGAAGATAAAGCCCAAGTAGTTTGGTGATTTCTGCATTGCTCTCTGCCCTATGGCAGGGGAATGCTGAAGGAGGCAAGCTGATCTTCTGCTAATATTTCAGCACCTGCAGAACAAAGATACTATATAAAAACTAAATTTCTCGTTCTCTTGGTCCTTTAAATTGCTCTGAGGCATCAAATTCCATTAAATACAGAATTAAAACTGCTACCATCAAAAAAATTTTTACTAGTGACTTTTAAACCATGCTCTTGTACAAAAAAGAAAGTTCTTAATTGTATTACAGTATAGAAAGCTTTCAGTACCAATTCTATTTGACATTAAAAAAAACAGGCTGTTGATGTAATACAGTAATGTTGCATTATATGACAGATGGATTGGTTTCACAGTAGTCTGTTCATCCTCTGTTACACAACTTACTTGAAAACAAATATTTTATTCTTATCTAATCTGAATAGATAGAAAATAGACAGTTGTGGATGTTCTGGTTATGTCAGTTCTTAAAGCATGTTGAATTCACCCATTTTCACTTAAAGAACAATGTAAAGAAAATGAAAACAAATTAAATACTGAACTATTGATCTTCCAAGTGAACAATACAGATAATTAATGGATAAAGTCCACAGAAAATGCAATCATAGTACATTCCATATGCAAAAAAAAAAAAAAACCAAAAAAGCCACCAAAACCCAAAAAAACCACCAAAACCATATCAAGAAGACTACTGAAATAAATGAAACAGAACATTGAAACCTTTTTTCCCATAAAAATTTAGCTACCAGCATTCCAATAACACCAGCACATTTTCCCTCCTAATAAAATATCATCATCTCCCCTTCGAGCCAGCAGAAGCTCCAGGCCTGATCATCTTTTTATTCCTCTTGAGAAGATCACACACACTCGAGTATTAATTTTCATGCTAAAAAGCAAAATTATTTCATATAGCTCTTGCTAGTAGCAATTCAGGAACTGTAGTGCAAACTGTAAGTTTATGTAAGACAAGCAATGCATACAAATATTAGCCTGCCCTTCGGTGGCAAAAATTATGTATTTCTACATGTCAAGCAAGTTTTTTCATCTCTTATTGACTCTACAGATTAGTCGAGCTTCTCATCAATCAGAACATTAGAAGATTTGAGATAAATAGGTCATAGGTCCTCCTATTAAGCAAGGAGTAATAAAAAATAAGTTCTAAGTGCATTTAAAAACCAAAAACTTTGGGGTGAATTTATGTGGAAACAAAAGGGGGGTTTTTTCTGCATTGGTCTTTGCAGTTTTAAAATGTATTTTAATTTGATAGGGGAAAAACACCCAAACAAAATTTATTTGCTATGAAACAAAATTATAATATGTAATTAAAATAAGGAATGCTAGTTTGCAAAGAATGTCAAAATTGCCACTATTTTATTTATAATTTCTCAGCATCCCCAGAGTTATTCTCGTATAGAATTCTATCTGTATCAGCCAGAGTCTAAGATGAATTTAAAATCTTATTTTCCTAAGACAGAGGAAATGTTTCTATGGCATTCACAAAATCTTGGCAATCGTGTAGAAATTACTTAAGTCATAGCAAAAGCAACTTGATTAACAGAATGTAGCCCATTGCTTCCTTTAGCAGTTATTTGGAAGAAGAGAGTTAGCCAGAATTTTGATAAGGGTTTTTGACTCCACACAATGAATGGGTAGAACAGAAATGAAAGTTCCTTATTTACAAATGAAAGCTAAGTTAGCCATACTCTTTGATCAAAGCAGGCTTTCACAGCAGTTCTTTTAAAAGCAATCACTGTTAAAGAGCAGTAACGCCAGTCCACACCTGATTTCATTGTATGTCCACCTCAAACACACACAGGCTGACTTCTTGTCTTCATCACTTATAATTAAATTTACCCGATTTCTTTCTCCACCGATTGAAAAAGAACATAGTTTGTTCTCACTCCCACTCTACACTGCTGTATTTTTACAAGGATCCTCTGCCATGTAATGATTCAGGAGCAATTTCAGTAAAGGCTTATTTATCAAAGCACTTAAACAGTTGGTAAACATTAAGGCTGAAATTTTCTAAGAAAATGGAAGCAACTAAAAACTCATTAAAAACCAGTGAACTGACCTACAAAGGACAGTGGGTGACACAGTGATGAGTACATATGTTCCAGTGCTTTGTGAAATAGAAGCCCATTCCAATGTGACATTTCCCAGTTTGTATTTCGGTTGGTTGCAGCATAACTAGGAAAAGTAGAACACATTTTGTGATACTTCCTCTCAGTTGTATGTAGCAGTTGCCTGAGCTCTAGCACTCCACTGGACTTGGTCTGAAGGAATTATGGAAATTTAAAATGGGCTGTGTGCCTCTGTCTTATTTAATTTTCCTCTGTTTTTAAAAACATGAATTTTTCTTATGAATTCATGTTATATTTTCACAGAAAAACCACCATACTTTAAGTTCCTTTGGAATAAAGAAAGCAGAAAGGGCTATCTTGCCATCAAAACACTAGAGCTTTTGAATTCTCATGATTTAGACACTTTAAAGCAAATCAGGTCTGGATGTTCTGTATTTGTCCAATTTAGTCATAGTTTGACATTTACAGTATCTACATTTTATTTTCCTTTGCAGTCATTTTCCTTTTGATTAGAAATATTCTATGTCTTTATTGTCAAATCACATTTGCACCACAAAAGAAAGTAGAGTAGCAGTCATTAACAGATTTGAAATACGTGAGCTTTGAAAATTGTGAACAATGCCTATAAAACCATTTCTTTATTCTATCTGATACACGATTGGGAAATGAGATATTCTTTTGTTATAAACAAGTTTTGGTATTCACACACTATTATATGTATGCAATGAGATTAGAACAATTTAAAGTCAGACAGACTGTAACTTAAGAACCAAAAAACGAAAATGGATTTGAGCAAATTAAAATTAAAAACCATAAAACCAAAAGAAACCAGAATCAAAGCCCACAAATTCGTTTGTGAAATTACTTTTTGCTCTAGAAAAAAAAATTATGCAAAACACTGCAGGAAAAGAATCACGGAATGCTATTTGTTGGCCAAATTTTGTTTTTCCACAAGGACAAACTCATTCTAGTTATTTGGTACAGTAAGCAGTATATATGACACTATGCACATTGGAAATTTGAATGCCATATCCATCTTTCTGGCAGCCATAGGGGTGGACAAGACATTCTCAACTCAATCTTAAATCTCTCCACTGATATGTAGTTCGTTAATTTGAATAATTGGAAAAGTCAGAGTCTCTGTAATAGATCCAGTTGGAGCAAACTGGTGGCTTGAATGAGAACAATTTTCATAGAAAGTTTCTTTCAGAACAGAAAAGTTTGACTGCAATAAAGCCTTTTCTCACTTGAAAAATCTTTTTGAATCTCACTTGAAAGTCTTTTGAAAGAGACTTTTTCCATCATGAGTTTATCTGTTTTACTAGTTTAAAAGATGGAAAGTAACCGGGTTTAACAACTGAAGCACTACTTCAGTTAATCCTGTAGCTGTATTAGGAAGCATTTAGAATAACCTGTCTCGTACTGCAAATATATTAGATATGAAAAATTGCCAGAAGAAATGGGACTCTTACTAAAAAAAAACCCTTATTTTCGTATACAGAGTGATTATGCTGAAAGATACCTCCACACTAATAAACTAAAATATAATAAATAGAGGTAGTCTGCAAGCACCTACACCTCCCAAGCAGAAACCACAGATTCCTGCTTTTGGCTGAAAAGAGGTAATACATTACACAGCTTTATCTGGAAAAATTAAGGGGCTGCAGATGTAGTCTACAAATACAGAAAACCTCATTCTATTATTTTAAATTGTTTCAAATGAGTTCAGAGAAAAGTAAAATACCTACATCATGAGTGATAAGATTCCCCTGGCATTTAGAAAAAACAGAACAAGTTTCATAAAGCACAGGGTTCACCTAATGAGGGCTTTAGAATCCTTGAATTTCTTCTCCACTTTGCTACCAACTGACCTTTGGCAAGTCACCGTAACCTCCGGTGGCTGAGAAATGTGAGAGACAACTAAGGAAACAAACATTAAATAAGAAACTTTCTAAACACTTTTGATGTGCTGGAGCATTGTAATGCTAGATAAAATTAAAGCATGCAGACTTTAAAACAGACTGGAGTTTCTTTCAGTTCCAGAAAGCTGCAGAGGCCTGGCATTTTTTCCCACCCTATGTCTTCTCAGAGACATGCATCAAAGCCTACTGTAGCCAGTGAAGGCACTTCCTTTGATATTTTGGGAATAAATATTAGCATCACTAGACGCTGGGCTTCTAAATATTAACTACTTCATGACAGTCACAGCAGATGTCCTCCTTTTCTATCGAAAGCCAAACTATTTATAAAGTTCCAGAAATTAAATTTAAGAGGTTGCATTCCATATACAAAGCCACAAAACTGTATTTCTGTATGGTCCCCCCTCACAACTAACTTAACACATTGGCTGTTGGTGTCTTGAATGCATTTAATATGTTAAACTTCACTGAGAAGTTCATTATTCTGAAGGAGAACGTTTAGAGACGTTTGTTTACTGTATGCCTCTTTGTTCCATCATTACCCTATCACATCTTGTTGCAGTACATCATGTCGCAAGAGAAACATAAGGAATAACTTGTACACTGACATTGTTTTAAATGGCTTTTATGTGTTAGACAAAGCAGAAAGGGAGGAGGGATTCACCACAAGGGCAAAGGAAAGATCCATGTTCATTATCTTTTCATCTCCTTTGAAATTGTGTGGATTTGCATTTTAGTTTATGGTCATCATACACACTCTTACCAGGATTTATTCCTTTGTACATGATCCTACTTAAAGATAACTAGATAGGATCTTCAAAGTCTAATAGTGAAAAATGCATACACAAAAATATTCACTGTCTCATGACATTTGGCAAGACCTCCCTAAATCCTGCATCCAGAATAGATAATTTAGGTAAAAGCACTTAAACCTTATTTTAAAAGAAATCTTTATTTACAGATCAAAAATTTCCTTTTGGACATGAGTTCTAAAGGTTGTGTCTAGGGAAATCTTGTAACATCAAGGACCCCAGATCTGATTGTTATAACAAAAATGATAAATTCTAACAATCATTCCTCACTCTAAAACAGTCTCCACCAGAAAGTGACCATGGTGCTTCTAGTATTATCGCAAATATTTTATAACTCTATTATCATAAGAACTACCATTGCAAGTTGAGAGTTAATATAAAAAGATGCTGACCAAAGAGGCTGCAGACTCTGTAAATTCTGACTAACTCTGCCGAAATTAGACTGCAGACAGCAGCAACTTCTAAGGTAGAATAAATGGGTAAAAGTAATAAAAATATTTAACCTCTGAATGCTATATATCCAGCGTAGATAGTCTGATATCAGAACATTCATGATACACTTGGTTCAGGGACAATAATGGACATATTAATACCCACTGTATACCTTGCAGCCTAATGCAAACTGAATTGAAGATTTTTGCATCAGTGTCCCAGTTTCAACTAGGCAGAGTTAATTTTTTCTCAGCAGCTGTTACAGTGCTGTGTTTTGGATTCAGAATGAGAATGGTGTTGATAACACAATGATGTTTTGGTTTTTGCTTAGTCATGTTTATCTCAAGTCAAGGACCTTTTTCTTGTCTTGTGCCTTCCCAGTGAGGGGGTACACAAAAGAAACTGGGAGGGAGCACAGCTGGGACAGGTGGCCCAAACTGACCAAAGGGATATTCCACACCCTTGAACATCATGTCTGGTACATAAACTGGGCGAGTTATCTGGAAATGCAGCCAGTCTGGTTTCAGGAAGGGGGATCTGGCATCAGTCAGCAGGTGATGACCAACTGCACTGTGCATCAGTTGTTTTTCCCTTTTCATTACAATTTTATCATTGTTATTATCATTTACCATTATTGTTGTATTTCACTTTATTTTAAATTATTAAACTGTTCTTATGTCAAACTACATGTTTTACTTGGATTATCTTCCCCATTCCACCATGGTGAGGGGGCAGAGAGGTGTGGGTTGAGCAAGTGGCTGCATGCTGTTTAATTTCCAGCTGGGCTTAAAACACAGCAATCAGGAGGAGATCAGGTTCCATTCTGAGTTGGTTTTGCCCGTGGTAACATTTGGAAACTCCCAGAAGTGAACTTAAACCTTGGCTTAACTTTAGCAATTAGTTCTAAAATGTCACTGAAAGTCAACTCTGACATTCATCCCTAAGCAGTAGTCCATTCTCCATACCCAAGTAGTTGAGGGCATGTTAAAAAATTTTGATGCAAAAGGGCTGTCTTGGAGATGTTGGAATACTGTATTGGTTTTAGACTTCTTATCAAACCACAGACTTAAAATTCTAGGATTTTTATTATATTTATGAATCCACAGAGTAATCATATGCACATTTAAATGTACTTTCTAAATAAGATACATGCAAGAAATCCCCAGACATAGAAAGTTCATTAGGAATAATTACAAGATTAATTTGACCCCCAAAAAAGGAGGCAGTTATGGTTTGCTTCATTTCCTTTTTTTATTATGTCACTTAGGCTTATTATCCTGTGAGACCATCCCCACTGTGTGCTCTAAAGCATCTAAAGGAGTTGTAACAACCAACAGGAAAGTGTGAATCAGAATTTGTTCCACAGTATGCACAGCAAAATGAGGAATCTAGACTTTATTCTAGGATCCAAGTTATTCTAAGAACTACATATTCCACACCAGATCATAAAACTGTAATTGCTTACCAAAAAAAAGCAACACAGTGCATGTCCTTTGATAGCCCTCAGAGACACAGAAATGAAAAGGTAAACCAGGTGCCAGTAGATAGAAAAACACGTGGTAATTCCATAGTTTGTTACTACTGAATATTGTTGCTGTCAAACCAATAATCCTAGAAGATTACTGCACCAGAACACCTCACTCATATTCACAGAAGGTTTTCTTCACACTGGTAAGGCTGTAAGCCACATGGTTGAAATCTACTGAAATCCATTTTGAAACTCTTTTGAAATACAGGGCTGAGCTCTCTCTCGCCTTGCCCTGAAGCCTGACTGAGGGTACAGCACCAGAATGGCCCTGCCTCAGTTCCTCTGCAGTTCACACAGAGGTAACTGGGACAGTGCAGTACCCCAAGGGCTGCTCTAAAGCAGTACCAAACTGCTTCTGCTGCATTTTCTCTTGCATCTTTGCCAAGCACATATATAAAACAACAATTAGTTCTTAGCCTCACTGATGCTCTCCTAATGTCATCTCAGATGTTGTCAAATCCATGACTCCAGCACTAAAAATCAGATTAATATAATTAATAAGTGATTAACATGAAGTTTATTTTAGAACCTCAGACATTAAAGCAAGGCCTATAAATACCTATAACATTCACAGTAGTTTTGTTATATTGATTACAAACTTAACAGTAACATTTAAAACATCTAACTTTTCTAGATTTTTTAAATTTAACTTGCAGAAGTAAAATCAACAGTATCATTCCCTCTTCTGACTATACAGAAATAATTAATATTTATATCTAGAGAAGATGTAGTGATGAAAAAGTGAAGTGTGGACAAGAATGAACGAAGTTACAGAATGTGGTCCGTGAAGGAAGGGCTTATACATCTGGACTGAAAAAAGAAGAATCAAGGAGAGGGCAGATGTGAAAGACATAGACAGGTTTTTGATCTAGTTAAAGACATCCATGTGCATGGAAGGGGAGTTTAACTAGATGATCGTTAAAGATCCCTTTCAGCCCAAACCATTTTGTGATTCTACTGATCAATGAAAAGCACAAATAATGAGTATGGGAGAATTAATATTTTGCATGACACACGAACGAAAAATATTAAATATTAGGTAAAAGGTTTAAGACAAGGAAAGAAATGTGTACATAAATAAGTTGTGACACACAACTTCAATTTAGCCAAATAAAATAGACGGTTACTCAAGCTTCTGCAGCACATGTGAGAGTTCTTAAAATTTAAATGATCTTTATGTTACCTGCACTGGGAGCTAAGCACAGCTTTCAATACTGTTGCAAGAAAACCTCAATTGCAGTTATTAAAGATGCATAATGCTGTACTATTTTAAACACATTATTCAAATTTAGGTCATGCTTTCTCATCCTTGGTATCTTCAAAATTTCACTGCAAGAAGTTTGGCAGGGTGTGACTGTTTTTGAGAGCCTTAGTAACCATTTAACGCCTCAGTTAGGATGATGCATAACAGAGGAGTTATATTCATTGTGTCTTTTGTGCATACAACTGAAAACAGTTCATATATGGAAGAAGAAAGAAAATGAGGTAGGAAGTAAATGAGGTAGTGGTTTTATGATGAAGTCAAATAATAATGAAATGAGTCAACAAAAAAAATATAGAAACTTTTTGAATAGAACTTACACAGCTGTGCATGCTCACACAGTGCACAGACACAAAAACATTTTCAACACTTAGATCTCAGAACTTTATCATATGTTCATCCTTTCCCCATCCCATCAAAATCTTTGAGAACCAAACTGTTGATCTTCAAAAGCTACTTTAAGTAACACTATTTATTTTTTAATTGTATCATTTAAATCTTTATCCAGTAATTCCATTTTTTATCACTAATGTTATAATAATACTAAAATAGTACATTTTTGTTTCAAATCCATATCTTTTCCAGACACAGCAGTATAATTATTCCAAGTTATTTCTGACTAAATGGGGCAAAGCATCTTTGTTATAAACTAAGACCAACAGAGGTGCAAAAGAACAATCAACAATCAAGTGAGGAAGCGGTGGAGCAAGCAAAAGCTTTTGGGCAAGCAAAAGCTGTCTGGGGTTTATTAGACAAAACAGTCCTCATGATCAGCAGCACAGGACTAAAATGAGCCCACCTCAAGCATGTCCACCTGTAAGTAAGGATGTGCCTACAGGACAGCATTGTGGGGAAAACCCTCTTGCCTGTCCTAGGAAATCCACACAACAGGGTGACTCTCTGAAGTGCCTGTACACCAACACAAACAGCAAGAGAAACAAGCAGGAGGAGCTGGGGATCTTGGTTGTTCCCAGGATGTTTTTGGAGGGCACTGATGGTAACTTCTTGACAGAGATGACTGACAGTCTGAGAAGGGCAAGTGCCCTTTTGAGCTTCACATCCTCTCAAGAAAAAACTGACTGGGGCCAATCTTGGCAGCAGTGACCAAGTCTGACACCTCAAACATGCACTTCCTCTTTCTTCAGAGTAACCTTTTATGGAGAAATGATATATAGATTTTACATACAAGCCACTGAAGGGAGAGAATGTACCTAAGCAAGATTCTCCACACAAATACAAGCAGGCCCTGTCTGTGCTCTGCAGCAATGAGAAGCCAAGTAGCCACATGAACACAAAGGCAAGAACCTGACATAGCCAGGCTCGCAGCTTTTTTCACCACAGGATTAGGTCTGCACCCCGTGTGTAGACCCAAGGCAGTGGGGGCATAACTCACATTCACCTACAAAGGACAATGCATCTCTACTATTAGTAACTTGGGAAAGGCTGTGAAACAAATACAGAAAAAGCAATAAATTCAATCCACGCTTCATAAGGATAGACTACAACCAAGTCAAACCCTTTTTCCTTCTTGTGGTGTCTGTCAGTACTTGCAACCATCATAGCATGTATTGAAGCAATTTAATTTTTGGGCCTAGGGCACATGGACTGGAAAGACTGAGACAGTCAATTTGAATTCAAAAACAATCTGCCATAATTTAAAAGATACAGAATAAAATGAAACATAGAAAACGTCTCAATTTTTATATTTTTCATAATTCTTCCACTCCTACTGGACAAAGAGGTATATTTAAGATCAGCCTCAACAGCTCAAGTGCCAAAAAGACTTTTTTATTTAATAATCCTTCTCTCAAGTCATACACACAAGTGTCACACACACACACACACAAAGAACTCAGTTTGAAATTGATTTTAGCTTTCTATGAACTCCACGTGCATTATTAATATTTTATTACTTTCTGACCACTCCAGACTTCCTTTACTGTTGCTTAAAGCTGCAAGATGGTGGAACTCGTCTGTACCTCCTTGAGTAGAATACTGCTCAAGTCTTCTGTTTGTCCTGGCTTTGAATCTCCAAATTTGAGGTTTTCTCTTTTTTGCATATATTGTAATTGCTTTTTACGTGTATGTATATTACGCTTGTAGCTTATCAGTTAAAAAAAACTTCTTATTTTGAGGCCCAACCTTCAGCACATTAGGTAAACTATACAATCAAGTGATACTGTTAAATAACAGTGCAAAGAATAAATAAAACCCACTAAAAAATGGTTTGCTTATACTGCAGCATGTTACCATGGAATTCACTTTTATTTCAGACATAATAAAGAATTATTCCCAAGGCATTTAAAGGCTTACAAAATTCATAAATTCTTTTTTACTTGGAAATGTGTCAAGAGAACCTCTCACCTAATAGTATGCAAATTTCTTTTTGGATTTAATTTTTGGATTTAATCAATTAAATGTGATTGAACTAAGAGTGATAGTAATACAGGAATGATTGCTCAGATAGGAAGTTAAATGAGATTATCAGTTCCTACCACAACATATTGCAATTGTTTCAGATTTTTGATTTGAGGTTTCACAGCTATTATCAGATACAGGCGGGATAGGATTTTTTTTTTTTTTTTTTTTTTTTTTTTTTTTTTTTTTTTTTTTTTATTGCACAATCCAATTCAACCCTAATATTTACAGCTGGTCTTCTCAATAGTTATTTTTAAAAGTGTGCCACTATCAGTCTAAGCATCAACTTCAGCATTTTTTTTCCTCTCTGAGCCTCTCTGCTTTTCCAAATGTTACCTACTCTTCTTTCCTTTCAAACTCTCAATACCCTATCTGCCTTCTAGCTGTTGGTAACACATCCTTGAATTCAGCTCAGGTCTCAGCCCTTTTCATCCAAAGTAACAGCAAACAGAACTCTGCTCTGCCCTCCAGAATTCAAATTGTGACATTGACAGGCTCCCACACAGTAAGTGTCCCCCACGTCATTGATTTTTCATGTTGAGACTATAACTGACATCCTCAAATCAAGTACAATAACTTGTTTGTAAACGACACAGAAATATCTTCCAAGCAGCATCTTGAAATTAAGTAAGCTACTGGTAGACAGATGGCTGAGCTCTGTTCCAACTCAATTATTTATGATTTTGTAGTTGTGTAGATTGATCTCTGCAGTTTCTTTTAGATGTCTGAAAAAAACAAAAATCTATTATTGACAGATGATGAGCCAGCTAATGAACACTGTGGAGTGCACATAGTGCAGGATGTACTACTTCAGAATGAGAGGGAAAAAACTGCCAGAATAAAATAGCATAAAAAACTTCTGGTGATTTCTTTTTTATTGTTATTAGTGGAGGGCTTGCTCTCTCCTAAGTACAAAGAACTGACTAGTACTGGTAATGAATCCTCTCAGGAAATCATCATTTCAGTTCAGGTCTCGAGCTAGAAGTTTCCCATTTTCTTTGTGCTAATTCAGGCCTTTTTATAAATGCATGAAGACATTGTTGCTACTCCTTTCACAACTGAACCATACCACAGACTTCTTCTATCCAAATTATTAAAGAGACGATCTTCAAAAGAAAAAGGAGCATAAAGGAGAGGGAGAGGAAACAGCAAGTTGGTACACCTGGACAAAAAATCGTACACTTCATATGTTTCCCAAAAACTGCACATACATTCTCAAAATATCTTCAGAGAGTTTGTGTTAATTTTCAGAAGGATAATCTCAATATGACCATATTAAAAGGCTCAATATGACCATACCAAAAGACTAAACAAGTAAGTGCATACAGTATTTTAAAGACGCTTAATATTTTTTAAGATGTTATAAAATTTAATGTTTTTCTGGTATAAAGTAAATATGCTTCATGATGCATAATTTCAAAGGCTTAAGCTCAGGATGCAGTTACCAAAGAATGAGTTTTTATAAAATGAACTCAATGAAAATTGTAATTCTTATTTAGAGCTGAGCACCTGGTCTAATTTATGATTTCCCACTTTCTATTTTTTTTCTGTTGAAAAAGGGTGGTTTTGATTGATTGGGGCTTCTTTTACTTTTTTAAAATTTCAATTCTATTGTATTTAAAGTAAGTCGTTAGATACCAATATAAATCTTATGTATTAAATAGTTCATGTACTATACAAACAATATGTTTCTCTTAATTCAGAATTATGAAAATAAAATAGAATATTTTATTTCAAGTTTAGTTTGGTTTAGTTTTAGAATTGAGTTAGAGAATTCTAAATTTCAACCACTCACAATTAATGAGTGTGACAAAGGTAATTTATAGTTTTTTTCTCTCCACAACAAAAGTGGAATACTGTAGCAGGACAAGCTGTATGAGTAATTCTGCACACTAGAAACCTGACTATTTCAAATTTTCTTTAACGATTTTTTCAAACAGACACCATTCAGTTTTACTGATCCTGAATGCTACACCTTCCACAGCCAGATAGAGACAGACCCACGACTCCGTTTGCTTGTCTGTCTCACAAGGAGGGTCAAGGTACCTCAGAGCTTTAAAAGAATAATAAGGTTGTCAAGGTTGTAGCTGCAAACATCATATCCACTGATATTAATGGAAAAATAAAATTTCATTTCTGACTTTATTTCAGGATTTCAGAAAGTTACTTATTGGAGCTACCACTGATGGAGATGATTTCCAGATATGGAGACCATTTTTATTATTTAATCTATCTAAAACGTTTATAAAACCAGAGACTTTTTTTCTCATGCCACACTCTCTCTACTGTTAATGACTTTCACATCCTTATCTGTGCTGAATCAACCTCTTTGATGTTGTATGCACTAACGTAGGGGCAGAAAGCTCAGTCACTGACAGTAGTCAGGAAATGATTGTGGGGCAAAGAATTGCATTCCTAGTCAGCATTGTGTTCCAAATAGACAGACGTTGTACAGAGCACCACCTAATCCATTTAAACTATTGATCCTATGCAAGCCAATTATTTGATGGCAATAGGAGGAGCCATCAGCAGAAAGACTAGAGGTATTCTTTCACGTTCATTTGTTTGTAATTCTGAGTTTTAACAGCTTTTTATTGCCTCTTTTTCTCTAACTCACATAAAACACCAGAACACATTTTTCTTCTATCATAGGATTCTCAGCTTCAATCTTTAATTTACCATCCCCAGGAAAAATCTCAAAAGTAAAAGCAGATAGAGTGAGAGAAGGTTATACTCAGGTACCTGTCGTTTCATAATCTACCAATAAAATCCAAAGCACAGTGTCATTTGTAATTTAACATACAACAAATCTTTCCATGCCAAGCTCTCAAAAGAACAGATAGTAATAGAGAACACCTAGCTATGGCTATGAAAATAGAAACATACTTATACAATGCTTATCAGAATTCCCACTGCGACTACGTTTACATAGTAGTGAGCACTTTACAGGTACACTTGCATTTTCTGTGCAAACAAGACGAAAAAAAATAGGAGTTTAGTTGGAGACACAATGTGATAATGAGACTTCCATTATAAGCTAATGGCAATACTGTGTCATCTGCCTATTCTTACAGTTACATTTCAATATTAACTGTTCTCATTTACATACACGTTCAGATTTATATGAACAGTTTCTTCACCACAGCCATGGTTTGGTTATATATGCTATGCATACATAATTATATACTTCATCAAAAAACTATAAATAATAATATAAAGTGTTTTGTGATTATCTATTATGAGCCTAAGTGTAATAAAAAATTGAAATATTAAAATCCTCTTAACCAGAGTTTACCCATAAGAATTGAAACAGGAAGAGACTGCTTAGCTTCTATCAAAGAATCTAACAGTTCCAAAATCCAAAAGAAGGAACCTGTGTCAAAGATAGCATATGAATGTATTTCTTTTTGTAGGCACATTATACATCCTGATTAAATCCTAAATCATTGTATGCAAGACCTTGAATTACTCCACAAGGTCTTCACTTACTATGCTGTCAATGAGCTGGGCTGCTGTGAGAAAAATTGTACGAGAGCTCCAATCAAGAGGCGCTGTAAGGATGCTTATATTCATAGTGCGTGGGTGTCGCGGATGGAGGGACGCACTTCACTTGTAAGAGAGAAGTAGCAATAAGTTTATTGGCATAAAACAGCAGTTTAACAAAGCTGAGTAGTAAATGTCCCAGGGGTTTAACAAGACTCAGTGGCAAGGTACACTTCATTAGTTACTCTAGAGAAGAAGGTCAGACAAAACTTCCAGGGAGATCCTTCTGTCAAGTCATGAGGGTGAGAAAAAACACGCCTCCCCCCGCCCCGAACATCTTTTTGAGGGAGTTTAAGGTATGCTGAATCCATACCTAGTCCCAGATTTAGACAATGGTTTATGTATAAGGGATCATGTGTGTACAATCAATCCTTTATATCACTTAGAAGAGACTTCAAAGTTTCAACACACTTATCCCCAATTCACTTACTGAGTACGTGACTCGGCCCAAAACACTAACCTTGAGAGGTGTCCCAGTTCAAGCGAAGATACTGGTGTGCAGCCCTCTGCCATGCACAAGAGTTCAACAGGTCCTGGGCTGTCCACCATTTATGGATGATTTGCTCACAGTCACATTCGTGTACCAGCCATAGTTTGATTGGCACACGCTCAAAAAGCCCTCAGCAGTTCAGCAAGGCTTATGGCCCTAACTATTGTGTTCTGTATCTTCCCACAGTCCCGCTTAAGCTGGAGACAGCCAGTCAGACCACCACTGATATCTAGTACTCAAGCAGGAAAGAAATAGAGGGGGAGGAAGTGGTGGGCACACCATCATAGTGGACAACATAGCAATGCTTTGACTTTTGAGAGTTTCCTTTTATATTCTCAGTATTACTGTCACCACGACGCACAGAACTTTCCACATTTTTAAACACCAAGAAGAAAGGCAACAGGAATGGTTCATCTTATAATTTCTCAACGCCTCCTGGTCTCTATCTCACTACCAGAAGCCTTTCAAGCCAAGACCTGTCCTGCTGCCAGTGCATTTCAAACTACCAGAGTTACCTGATTCTAAACTCGAGTTTTATGAAGTGAAGATGTACACCACTTCAGTAAACCATAACTGAAAACAGTCTTTGCTTTAATATTACAATTTTAAATGTGAATGTTTCTACCATTTATTTTTCTTAGGTGTTATCAACTTCTTAGTAACTGCCATAATTAGGCACAGCAATCCATATGGATTCAGTTCTGGGTTTTTTTAAATTTTTTTAAGATGTTGTAGTTTTGCTGACAGATAAATGAGTCATCAGTCTGTCAAATAAAAGAGAGCAAAAAGAGTAGGTAAGAAAACCACTTTTTTCAAGGTTTTTGGAGGTCATGTAATCAGTGGAATTCTAGAAACATTAATACACCTTTTATAAAGCTGCTTCAAGATCAAGAAACAATTGCCTGGCACTGTAGCCTTGCATGTCTTAAAAACTGCTGAACACAGTAGATGCCCAGGCTGCAATCAGCCAAGGCTGAGGATGGCATTTCAGAGCCCAGCACTACATGCTGGTGTTCTCACAGCCTGCAGCAAAGACAGACCTATGCCCTCACTGAGGGATGTCCTCCCCACACTCGAGCTCACAGCAGTGATGCCCACGCTCTCCTCATCAAGCCTCTGTTTTAACCCTGAAAGATTTCTGTGTCTCAGTGTCACTCAGCTAAAACTCACACCATGCAAAGTCTGAGGGAACTTCACGGGGTGCAGCGAGCGCAGCTCAAGTGCAGAGCACAGGCACCTCACCTTC
This sequence comes from Machaerirhynchus nigripectus, assembly GCA_013397975.1. Taxonomy (NCBI): domain Eukaryota; kingdom Metazoa; phylum Chordata; class Aves; order Passeriformes; family Dicruridae; genus Machaerirhynchus; species Machaerirhynchus nigripectus. The sequence goes on along the minus strand of VZRQ01009368.1, from coordinate 1,512,404 downwards.
GGTCGCTCCCAGCCTGCAGTCTGTGGCCATGACTGAAATGGGAGATTCCTTTCTCAGTGCTGTTTTTCTAGAAGAATCACAGAATACAACATAAGCTGATGTTCCGCTGCTGTAAGGATACCTCTGCTCTCGGTGTCCCTGCTCAGGTACAGGGTGCTGCAGGAGAGATGGGAGCTGCCCCATGCCAGGAGCAGGTCATTCCAGCCAGCTCCAACCAACCCATTGCAGGGCACAGCTGAGTCCCACAGCCACCCTGGAGAGTGCCTCAGGGAAAGTGTGTTTCAGAAAGGACAAAAAATGCCTGTAGAGCAGTGAGGGATGAGGGCAAAAAGTGTGAGAAACAGCTCTGGAAAGACCCAGGTCATCCCAAAAGAAGGCAGGAAGTTGTGCCATCTGCACTGGGGCAGGATTCCCTGGCAGCCTGCAGAGGAGACCAGCCAGAACAGGTGGATATGACTGTGTATTTACATAGCCTTAAAGTTAAAAAAAAAGTCCCCTCCATTAAAAAGAAAATACTACCAGTTTGGGGGCACTTTAGTGGTCTTGAAATTAGTTCATTAATGCTATTTTGTTATTGCTAGTCAATCTAAAACTAAAAAGGAGATGAAAAGGTATTTTCTTTCAGAGGATGAAGGATACCTCCCATGCAAAGGCACTAAAAATATTTACGTTTCTAATTGTGCCATTATCAGTGATAAATGGTTAGTTTGTTCCTCCCACAAATTTGTTGGTGACACAGGATACAAACACAGGCTCATATCAAAACTGAAAAGAGGGATCACAACAGACAATCCCTGATATTCAGCTCTTTCCCTTGCACAACGGAAGAGTCTAGAAAACCATTCACATCTGCACGAAGTATTTCTCTCCAAAGACAGCACTCAGCAGCAGAGCACCACATTTGCAAAACTTTCCTCCACTTGCCTCATTTACTTTGTTTTTATGGTCAAATGGTTCCCCCGAGAGTGACTTTTTATAAGCTCAGACTGAGCCGGTGTGTGGTAGGTACCTGATCTACGCACGAAAGCAGCACTGATATTTAACTGAGTTAGAAAGCTCACTGAGGCTTTTGAAAAACATCCATGAAGGCATTTCAATTTAATGTGATTTGCATGCTAATTCCATCAGCTCAGTGACAAAGCAAAGATAGTGTCATCTGGAGTATTTGGAGTATTGTGACAAATCTTTAGATATTTATACTGTTTTCTATTGTTTTGTCTCTAGAGTTTCTTCACTGCTGTGAATCTACACCAATTAAGCTAATTGAGAATATCACCACGTTTCTGGTGCAAGATTATCTTAGAGAAATCAAACTGAAATATTTAAAAGGTATAATATATTTGCATTTATATCAGTAGTTTGGGGGTAAGGTAGGAGGCTTACTAGTGATCACTGTTTGATTGGTCCTTAAAAATCATCACAGATTCAAGGACTGATACGTTACAATGCACCCAGCCATTGCTTCACTAGAATACAGCAATTGCTGTGTTTATGACAGAAAGGATTGGTGGCAGATTTTGTGCTGAAGGTGATGCAGTTGAGGAAGGAAAGCCTGTGTCATGGTTTAATTCCTTTAAATTGGTTATCTCAATGATTCCTATCTAATTCAGCATACACATGCTTTTGATATTTATAATGCTTCTGCACTGCGTTTTACAGCACCTTTCATGCAGTCACATGAACTGCACATTTATGTATTGTCTGTGTGCATACTGTGCAAGCAGATGAAGAAGCATTAAGCAGGGTGTTCTGCCAACGTTTGGCAGATTGGTGGCACAAATCATAGAAGGTAAACCCATCACAGAAAACAAGCACAGAAACTCCTTTTACAGATCTCAAAATGCATGTTTGAGAACACCAGCAATGAGCAAGGCTTTCCTGCTATAGTTGCATTACTGCTTTTTCAGCACTACAAAGGACAGCAAAGGACAGCAAAGGACAGAGAAACAGTACTACTCTGTTTTTCCTATTATCTTACATGCAAATATACGTTAAACTTAGCACATACTCTATTCATGGTCCATTAACAAGAAACTATGCCTGAAATATTGCAGACTTTATTTTAAGGTAGATACAAAAGTCATAGAAACTGAAAAGGCCATGATGGAAGGTCCCTTCAAAATTCTACTAAGAACTCGATTTTTTCATGTTAATATTCCCATTCTGTTGATCCTTATTAGGCAGAAAAAAAAGTCTTTTTCAGCAAATTGTTCTCTTTGTGAATTGTTATGAAACTTCACTTATCAAAACACATTTCAAACAAATAAATGGTATCTAATTTCTTCCAGATTATATTGCCATATGAAAGACACCAATATGTGTGAATGAGATCATAAATTGTCCACTCTGTTTTTCAATTTTTCTCTCTTTGCGTTTGAGGATTCAGAAACACCATGTTCACCTCTGAAGAAAATGAAGGAAAATCCAAAATACAAACATGAACATTTAAAAATCTCCTAGGCTGAGCTAAGTGTAAAATGAATAGTACAAAGCTATAATAGGGTTGTGTTTTCTTTCACAAACAAGGCATTTATTATTATTATTATTTTCTTTTAATCTACTTACACACAATTGCATAATATAATAATCATATTATCATTGCATAGATACTAAAAAACTGGTAAACAGCAAAGACATAAATTGTCATTTAATCATTAAAAACAAGCAAAACCAGAATCAGGGTTGCCAGCACTGCACTGCCGAGCTGCCCTCATGCTCTCCCTTTCAAACACTAACATGACACTGTACTATTTTTGCCTCACCTCAAAAAATGAAAGACTAACTGAAAACAGTGAGGCATAGCTGACAACTCCATAGGTTTTTTTTCCAGCCTACTGCTCTACTGCTTTTTGGCAGTACTGAGTTTTTGTCCAACATTCTCTGGACATGCAGGAGTCAGAATTAAACACTATTTTTAAAAAATGAATTTCAGAGAGCTTTCCAAAACAGAGTCAAAGTAGCCTTTTTTTAAGTCAAAAGGCATTTTCAACTTTTCAGAAGCTTGGGCAATACAATGATAAATGGAGAGATTTCATAAATCAAAAGGAATTAACAATAGTGTATAATCAGAATGGAATAGATTTGATGGCAAAAGCTACTGGTGCAAATTATAAAAGCTACTGTTAAAATTACAAAAGCTACTGTTTTACAAATTATAGCTCATATACATAAGCCTAAGGATCAACACAGCTGCTATTTTTGTTGTTGTTTTTGATATTAAACAAAATCTGCAGTACTCTAAGATGTGGTTACATAGTCTTCTGTGAGTCCTATGGAAGATGAAAGTCTGGGCTGTAGGAAGAGTAATTAAGCCTAACTGATGTGCACATAAGCTAGTTTCAACACATGCAAAATATTTCTTGAAGCTCTGGGATATGAAGCTAATAGCCCAATTTGTCATATCTACCATGAATTATGAAATATAAAGTGCATTGGGGGAAAATGTTCAGCTTGATTTTATTACCTTCACTGTTTCAGTTGAAATGCCTACATATATCAGGCTATCTAGCTCTTAGTCATCTGCTAGACAATTTTATTTGCCATCATTTGCTCAAAGAAAACCTACATGAAAGCTCAAAAAAATTTGCATGGACACAAAATGCATAGAGCTCTCCATGAATTTGGCGTTGCCCATCACCAAAGAACAAGCAACAGCTGTCGCAAGGTTGCTCACTTACAGACATCAGAAAAGCCACACTGACAGCTTCCACTGGCTACCAATGTTTGCTTTGTGCAACAGCCCCTTCAGCTTAGGGAGAGTAATCGGAGGAGCAGGAGGCCATCTCCCTCTTCTCCCACTGCACAGAAAGGGAGGAGGCAATGAGAAGCTTTGTAGATGACCTGCTTAAAGCAAATCTGTTCAGAGTACAGAAATATTGGCAGAGCTCTGCATGTGAAATCTTTTAGATATTCTGCCCATGGAGAATCAGGTGACTTCTGCTGCCACAGCTGGAAATGCCTCCAAAGTTCTCAACCTAAGCCCTACCTGCAAACCTGCATGCTTTTGCCAAGGCAGAAATGGTATGAGATGGGAGATGCACAGTCAGCTGCTAATGAGTGTTGTCTTTGTTAACGATTGAGGGGAGTTGTCTGTTTGCCATTTTAAATACAAAAATAGAAACAAAGCAGGCTTCTTGTAGACCTAAGTGTCTTATTTACTGGCACCAAAGCAGTGAAACACTGATGTCACATGTAACAACTTACCTTTGACACAAAAAAGGGCATATGGTCTGGCGGGGCTATAAAGCATAAAAACTTCTAATGTATGTAGAGTGGGTATTCACAACGTACTATAGTTCAGTGTCATACAAAGACAACCATGATACACCACAAAATCCTTCTAGATACTTGCGAAGATCAGGCTTAAAGACTACTGTGATTCTTTGTAGTAATGCAAATGTAAGGTTTAATTAGTACAATGAAATCAAGTTGATACAAAGTGACATATATAACCATGTGAAGCTTATTGTTGGTACGTTGAGGTATCTATCAGCGTGTTTCAGACAGATTTTGGATGTTGTTTTTTAGTCAAAATCCATGATACCTACCACAACAAAGTGTGTTGCATGGAAAGACAAACTGTTAATACATTCTTCCTATCAAAATTGTCTTTTTCATTAATGCACAGAGGGCAAGAAACCAGGATTAAAAGGCTGACACTTTTTTACATCTAGCTAAAATAACCTCGTAGCTGTTATAAGTCTACAGGTTGTTATTGAAACATGAAAATGCATTTTAAAATCCTTGTGATCTTCTTAGATCAATATCAAGTAGATAATTTGAGTATATTTTATTCACCTACAATTACTCTGAAAGTAAGATTTGTTTCTGCTTTTTTTCCCCCCTTCGCTTTTGTTTCTGCAAGGAGAATGAAATATGGATTCCTTTGTTTGGACACAGGAATGATGCAAAAGAAATAAACAAGGCTTAAAAATATGCTCGTAAGATATAAACTGGAGTCCTCTTCAGTCTCTTGTAGTATTTTCCTTTAGCCAGAGACTCGTACTATGGTTTGTGGCTCTTTTACTGAATTGAGGAATCATTAGGCCTTATCAACAAAGTGAGTGTTGCAGACAGGCATTGGTCTTTGGATCTCAGTTAATCTCCTATATAAACTGAGGACAAATTGTATAGTTACTTTGAAAGGAAGAAAAAGAGGCTTAGGACTCTAGATTATCTGTTCCGCTAAGAACAAACAGCTCCCATGTGACCAGGCTTTGGTGAGATAAGCGCAACAGAAGCACTGACTCAGAGCAGTCCAAGCTGCGGCTGACTCCACAACACACCGACAGAAAAGTTTACAAGATATTTTTTTCATTAATACTCTTTCTTGATTATTCCTTGAGCCATGAGATTAACCCCTGCTAACCAAAAGCTGCAGTCAATACTGGAGGCCAAGAGGCACCACTACCTGTTTACATTATTGCCAGTACTCTTCATCCCAAATATGAGGCATCCCTACATAAAAAATCAAGTAAAATACCCCTAGGTCTGTTGGAAAGTTGTCTTTTTTTTTTTTTTTTCCAGAAAGTTGACACATCACAACAGTACAGTAAGCATAAATGACACAGCCATACTGACTTGAATCTGCAGGTAGCCTGGAGCAAGATGTCTAAGCCTGTGGAGTAATCACCCAGCTCACATTAATCACTGTCCTCATGAATCTGATTATCACCCTTCTCAAGGACACATTAGAGTTCACCATCTTTACTGCAGGACTATCACCTTACTGCAATAATCCAAGTAGCATTTTGTTTTCCTTTCCCCACTGCCTGACAGAATCTGCTCTTGCTCTTTTTCATAAAAAGGAAAACCACATTTCCCACACTCCTCTTTGCAGATCACCTTTATAGGGTGAAAACAGATTGTTGAAGCTTTCAACAAACATCTGCCCTGTCACAGTGCAGCTAGGAAGTTGGAGATGGCTGATTAAATAGCAATATCCAAAGAGATATCACAGCAGAATCTTCCTATCTATTAAAGGAAAACAAAACAAAATGAAAATAAGCCAGGAAAACTCAAGAACATTTTGAAACAGAAGTATCTGGAGTGTCTTGGAGCGGGTATCAGGCATAAGAGTAAGTAACACAGGATAATGAAGAACAGAGTATCTTGAAAAAGGCATTTCAAATCACAACATGGTACACCTCATAAACCTGCTATGCACTGCTGAATGGCTGGTGAGTTTTTATGCACTGCTGAGTGGCTGGTGAGTTTTAACACCAACAGTCTCCTAATAGAAATTACGCACATTAGAAAAACTTAAATAATTACCATAGGATAGAAATGGCAGGAGATTCAGGTAACACATCCACCCCTCAGTCTCATTTAAAAGTTCCCTCTGCAACACTTTGGTCTTTACTTACAAGCTGTTTGAGGCAACAAGACTATGAAGAAAAAAGCAACCAAGGATGGGGCTGGCTTAGAAATCCTAATGTGAGAGAATCTTAATGGCTTGGGAAAAAAATCCCTAAATTTAGAAAAATCCCTAAATTACCTGCCTTTTTCATTTTAGCAGCAATTCTGTAACATAAAGAGTATGTTTGAAACAGAAAAAAAAAACCCAACAAGGTACATAGCTCTCTGATTATATCTGATTATTTCACTTACAAAGAAAGCAAATACTATCCCCCCACCAGCTCCTTTGGCTTTGGGGTTTTTTTGGTCACACTATGAAAGAAAGAAACTGTTTTAAAATGCTAACACCAATGGTCATTTTAAGAAAAAATATAGTATAGTACAATTAACAAGAATTACATCTTAGAAGCAAAGGCAATATGCTCCTCTTTTGAAAGTACAGTTATTTTTACTGTGATCAAAATCACATGTAGGGTGCTCTCTAAGAACTGAAGTTAGGATTTTTTTAAGAAAAAAATGCTCAAAACACCCGAACAGCTGCACATATTTAACATGTGTCAGCAAAGAAAGTTCTAAATAAACTCATACACAATATTCTGATCAAAATGGAGCAGGCAACTGAACAGTCCACCATCTTGACACCAGACATACATTTTTTCTGCTTCCTTTGGAGAAAGTAAGCATATGTTCTTTTCTTGACAACTATATACTCATTTTTCTTGATACTTAAAAGTATGAAGGTTTCCATACTTTTATTTCTATGCTTCCATTAAAAAATACTTCTAAAAGCCTGCAACACTTGTTTAGTGTTTCTTATCTAATTCACTCAGAATGCCCATTAATATTGTGAAAGAACACGTAGTTAATAAACTACAAATTTAAAGATAAATTCTTAAGTAACCTCTATGATTTACCTAATACTCTGGACCTGATTCACAGAAAGCACCTTTAGTAAGATTCTTACTTACATAAGCAGCATTTCTCAGAGATAAGATTTCTGCTCCATGAGCTGTCAGTCTGAATCAGGTTAGATGTGGTGTGGTGACTATGAAACACAAGTTTGGGCTTAAGAGAAAGAGGATAGGTCCAAAATAAAGTTACTGCTTTTATGCCAACTGAGGTACACTCCACAGGGGAACTGCACAATGTAAGGGTAGGAAGAAAACATTTGTCATTTATGGACCTTTTTCTCCTTTTATGACTTTGTTTTAGCAGACAGAAGCAACTCTGCAGCCAGCTTGTATTACCTCAGATTCTGTGACACATCTGTAATAACACGTCAGCCACAGAGACTTTGTCTTAGAGCTATCTCAGTGTCCAGCTCATGCCTACTTCATTTTTCTTTGGTTGGGTGGGTGGAAGCTTTTTTGAAGCGGCAGAAAACCATTGTTTTAAATATGAGTTTCAATAATAAAAAACCAAACAGTCTAAGAGTTCTCCTCAAGGATGATATACCAATATGCTAAGGCACTGCAAATTACCCCTCCTCCAAAGGGATTTGCTAAGTATCGAAACAGATTCTTCGTCTGACAACTCCTACTTGACTTCCAGACCCTAAAGTCTTCCTAAAGAAAACATCTGCAGCCTTTTCCTCCTACGCTAAGCAGGTCACCCTTTCATAGAAGGAGATCAGGTTGGTCAAGCAGGACCTGGCTTTCATAAACCCATTCTGGCTGGGCCTGATCCCCTGGTTCTCCTGCATGTGCCACATGATGGAACTCAGGATCATCTGCTCCATGACTCAGTCCGGCAATGAGGTCAGGCGGACAGGCCTGTACTTTCCTGAATCCTCTTTACAACCCTTCCTGTGAATGGGTGTCTCTTCCACTCAAATGGCACCTCTCCAGTTAGCCAGGACTGCTGGTCAGTGATGGAAGGTGGCTCAGTGAGCCTATCTGCCAGCGTCCTCAGGATTCTTGGGTGGATCCCATCCTGCGCCACAGACTTGTGCAGGTCTAAATGGTGTAACAGGCAGGGAACCATTTCTTCCTGGATTGTGGGGGCCTCATTCTGCACCCTGTCCCTGTCTTCTACCTCAGGGGGCTTGGTACCCCCAGAACAACAGGTCTTTCTATTAAAGACTGAAGCAAAGAAGGCATTAAGCACCTCAGCCTGTGTCACCGTGTTTCCTGGATTCTCCTTACCCCTAATTTTGTTGCCAATGTATTTATAGCAACATCTTTTCATTACTAGAGGACAGCCTGCTCCGATGCCTTTAAGATTTCCTTCTTGAAGAATGTCCTGCCTTCCTGGATTCCTTTGCCCTTCAGGGCTGCCTCCCAAGGGAGTCTCTCAACCAGTCGCCTAAAGGGGCCAAAGTGTGCCCTCTGGAAGTCCAGCTTCTGCTGACCCTGCTCTTTAATTCTCCAATAATTAAATCTATCATTTTGTGATCACTGTGCCCAAGACTGCCTCCAACCATCACATCACCAGCCAGGTCTCTGTTCACAGACAACAGATGCAGCAGGGTGTCCTCCCTATTTGTATCTCTCGTCAACGGTGTCAGGAAGTTATCACTCACATGCTCCAGGAATGCCCTAAACTGTTTGCTCTCTGCTGTTTGCTGCTTCCAGCAGACATCCGGTAAGCTGCAGTTCCCCAAGAGAACAAGGACCAGCAATTGTGAGGCTTCTCCCAGCTGTTTAAAGAGCATTTCATCTGCCTGTCCACCTGGCTGAGTGGTCTATAGCAGACTCTGACCATGGTATCTGCCTTACTGGCCTTCCTCCTGAGTCTTACCCAGTAGACACTCAAGCACATCATCATAAAGCCCTGGACAATCAAAACATTCCTTAACACAGAGTTAGTCCACTGCCTCTCCTTCCACATCTTTCCTTGAAACAGCAGACCAAACGACCTTGCTAGCACATTGAACCTTCACTTGGTTGTTGCTCACTTGCATGACACAGAAACAGCACCACTGAGATCAGAAGGGACTTCGGGAGATCATCTAGGCCAAGACATTGCTCAAAACAGGGTCAATTACACTGCACCTGAACGCAACCAGCTTGTAAACCTGCAAACCCTCAGTGGTCTACTCAGTAATTTTAGAACACTTGCAAGTGGTAGCATTAAAAATTCTGTGGTGTTGCCTAAAGCTAATAGCTTAAATCCTTTTGTTATTCCTGCAAGTGTTGTGTTATTATCTAGCGAGACATTATGAACTTACAGTTAAAACTGTTACATTTTTGTAGAGAAAGCTAAGATGGTTTGTAAATAGCTTTGCTTTGGTTTAAATAATAGTTCCTTTTAATTAGAGGGAGAAATGCGTACTATAGCATAAGTAAAACACATTATTTAAGCTTTCACCTTTCCACTGATGTACGAAAAACCTAATTAAACGATAGTAAACATGCTAAAAATGCACAGTACACTGAAAAATATGTTTTCTGATGAATCTTAAGTAACAAAACATTTAACAGATGTTAATGATTGGGAGATGGTGTTAGTTTTGTTAGTTTTAGGAGCTGTAGTTCTAAAACAAATTGCATTTTTATTTAGACAATTTTTTTTTTATTTCTTGCACAGCTGTTTATCCTAAAAAAAAAGAATATTTTTTAAACTCTCTTCAAACTTCAAAATAACATTAAATGTGGTAGTGATTTTCTCTTCTGTCCACATCCAATGCCTAGAATATGTCCAAAACCAAAGCACTTGTTCTATGTAAAAAAGGCAGTGCAAATCACACCACTAACATTTTTATATAGTGCTATTTCCCTGATGCTGAAGGGCCTGAAGAACTTTAACCATGTCAATGATAGCTCAATCTTGCTGCTGTTCCACTTGAAGACTTTGAAAAGGTTACCATGGGAACTTAACAAAAATAGCATTAGATTAATTATAAAGTTTGAAAAATATCAGTTGGGAAGTACTTCTTGAGGCAGGCAAGCTGGAATTTACTTCAAGAAAAAACAGGGAGGAAAAACATAGATGCATTCATTCATTTACTTCCCAACATAAAAGAAATCCAGTTCATTAAGCAAATTTAATTCATACAAAATGCTAGTAATTTATCTATTGTTTTCTCTTTTTTTCTGCATATTTAATAAAGACTCCTTGTCTCCTTTCTTACAATTTATTGGAGACTGAAGCTTTGTTACTTGGGTGATTACACAAATTTTCTTTTCAATGCCTTGAAGCTTATGAGAAAAAGCATTGATTGACTATGAAAAGCACACTGATGCTGTATCCTCAGGAAAACATCAAGACCTTAAATTTCAATTCATATGAGACATAGAGCTTATAGGAAGTTGCAGGGTATACCCCACAAGCAAAATCAGCAGAAATTAGTAACTGTTATGAGCAGATCTTGGTACAGCATTTCAGCAAACTTAAACTCCTTCGGTGCCTGCAGTCTGTTAAAACGCATGCAAAATATTTCTGTATCGCTGTGTTATCTGGCAAGAAATCAGCAGCTTTTAGTCTGGGGTAGTGTACTAAACCCTCTCTCTCTCAAAACCTTTGTATAGTTTCTGCTAGAAATCCTTTCCTATCACGTGTCGTCATTCCCAAGAAAAGTTCCTTGCAAAGTCACTGTTAATGCCACCTATGGAGAAACCTCTACACTAACTTGTTAGAGCTGATTTTATTAGTGCTGTACTGACAAAAATTATTATTTTTTCCAACTGAAATGGGGAAATAGAACTCCAGGAGATGTATATGCTACTGAGAATATGCAAGTGCTGCACAAGAACAGAAGCCAGTATATTTATACAAACAGCAATGTTTATTCATGTCGAGTTTAATCCTCAGAAAAGGAGACAGTAAGCCTGTCACTTGCTCTAGGTTTAACTGGACTGATATTCAAACATCTTTACCAACTCTGTAGTGCAGATTTTGATGTGAAGCTTCGCCAATACTCTGCTAGTTGATTTGCAAAATAATGCGGTTAATAAAAAGAGAGAATTTTGTGCTACAGTAATGTGCTTAAATATAAACACAGCCATTCACTTTTCCTGTGTCAGTAAAAGGACTGAGAACTGCAGTGTTTACAGATCTAATCAATTTCTTGTCAAGAAACAAACTGTATTTCTTTTTCTTTCCCCTGAAGTTTAATATTTCTTTCTAGAATGCTATGTTTCACCTTACTTTATTCACGAATAAAATTTCATGAGTGGAACATGTCTACAAATTGCTACAGTCAGGAATTAGCCTGTGGCAGTGAGGAGAACAAACAACAGTTGCACTCAATCACCTTTATGTTTTCGTTATATTTATCTGAACTTCTAATGTTATCTCTATGTCTAATGATAACTATTGACTTGGAAAACACATTTCTTGTTTGTCAAGAGCTGAAAAACTGCTGCATTTAGCTTTTTGATAAGACAGTATCCATCACTGTGGATATGCACCTTTTCCTGTTCTTGTCCAAAACTTTTATTTCTGCTTCAATAGCAATCACAGCAAAAAGAAAATAATCAGACATATACCCATGCAAACTTGTATAACATGGAGGTTAATACATTTTCAAATACTGTGACTGATCCTTGTTGTTTGTAGTTAAATGATTATATCTACTACTCAAGAAAGCCTGTGATATGACAATCTTTATCAATTAGCATTTTTTGGCGTAAAAATATTAAATATTAGATAATCTCCTTTTCAAAATGTGTTTGGACTACTGTAAAATGAGGAACGCTATCTCTTTAGAAAAATTCAGTGCATGTTTCAAACTGAACACCCTAAGCAAGACAAAATTACAGACCAGTGGCAGTTTTGAGTTAGTACCCAAGTGAAAAACCCAGAGTGACACAGCATCAAAGCAAGAGACGTTACAGATGTTAAATGAGTGGATAAGCACAGGCAGAACACTGCATAAAATGCTAAAGATGATGCTGGGAATCTGAGTGCCCAAGTATTAACTGAGTATTAAACAAGTTCTTCCAAACAAGCGCTCATTTTGAAATTTATTAAAAGGGGAACAAGACCTGTCACCACTAACCAGCCAGGAAAATGTAGCAACACCTTGCTGAGAAGGAAAGACCCCAGTATAAATTACCTTGAAACTTGGAGAAAAAAGGGTTTGTAAATTTGAGACATTTGAAGAACATACACTGATAGGTATATGAAGAAAAAATATCCACAGTGAAAGTAACAGGCAGAAGTTTAAAAAGCATTTGAAAAGTATGAGTGGGACTAGATTGCACTTTTCCAAAATAGAGGGGAAAGTATTTCAGTAACAGAAATAATTTGGCAAAAGTCTAGATTAGTGCTGCACAGCTAGAGAGGAAAAATAATAAAGGAAATATTGTGCAAGAAGACATGGCCAGATTCACTCAGTCTGAACTGAAGATGTTTGTATTTGTCAGCCTGAGGTCTCCAGAAGCCAGCAAAATTTTTTTTAAAGGCTTAGAAGAAAAATCTCGTTCCTAGTTAAACTTCCAGCTGGACATATGGGTTAGACAAACAGATTTAGTTTGGACACAAGAAGATTAAGTTTCAAATAGAAAAACATTATCAATTTATCATACTAATTGCAGTTACAATCATACCACAAGAAAAATTTTTCTGTGACTTTATCACTGAAGAAGATGATCAAGAATGATGGCCTGTAGCTCCACAGACAGACAGGGATAAAGGAAGAAAGACAAGTCATGGGAGCTAAATAACAGCAATTACTACAAGAAGATGGGTTAATTTTAAAAGTGAATGCTAGGTTGAGAGTCAAAGGTATGTCCCAGTTCTGCCCTTCAGCTAGTGGGAAACCACAAGAGATTTTACTGGTAGCAGAGAACAGAAGTGCCACTTCAGAGTCCAAGGAAAAGAGCGGAGGAACTGCTTCACACTCCTACTCTTAACTTTGACAGCAAGGGAGAGAAGTTGTAGCTGGTTTCCAAAAAAGATCGAGGTTATGAAGTTAATATCATGTATTTGTTATTTTTGTACCCTTTCATCCAGTCTTATTAGTTCCTACACCTGAGGGAAAATTTCAGCCCATTCTACCCAATGGTAAAGTTCCTAACTTAAATTCTTGCGAAGTTTAGGAGAACCAGTGGCTTATAGAAGAAACCAATTTGAGAAAAAGGCATAACTTAGCTATCATTCATTCCCTGTGCTGGCCACTCAGTACTCACAAAGCTCCAGACAATTAAGAAAATTTCCTCATCAATAAAACTAACATATGGAGCTGACATTGCTTTATAAGGCTGGGGGATGGCAGTTGTACAGCTTTTTCCTCTAGGTATCATGTTTGAATAGAATATGTTAATAAACATATGCACTGCTCGGAAATCACACAAGTCTAGTCCCTTACACCTGATAAGAACAAACTAAACAGAACTGATCTTTTTGCAAGGGGAAGATCAGAAAAGTCTGAGTTCAAAATTAGTAGAAAAAAAATTTATAAAGAGAAGCCAATAAAATATGTACTATTCTTAAAATGTGCTTCTTTTAGTCAAAATCAGGATGGCAATCTATTAGAGCTTGAACACTATAAGAATTTTAAAAATAGAAGCAACTTACACTATTTAGCTTTTACCTAAAATACAAGGACATGTAAATGAGATATGGGATGGGGTTTTTTCAGAATTTATTGGCACCAAAATCAAATGTAACTTTATTAGAGTCTGCAGATATTTGGATTGAGGACTTTAATGGGTTATATTCCAAGACTAGGGAATTACATGCACAACCAAAATGGGAAGCTATTTAAAATGACTGGTGCAGACCTCTAATAAATGTGTCTATGCAGCAATATCCTGATACAACTTTTTTTTTTCTTTTAAAATGTAACTTACGAAGTGCTGCATCAATCCTCTGCCACAAGACAGCTGAGGTCCACCACTGCCCAGTAAAATAAACTGTTCAGCAGGAAGTCAGAAGCCATATTATTCTATAATTCCGTGATTTTTAAGTACTTTTCAACATATTTGCAAGCTTAAATAAACACATTTAAAAACCATAATGAAATTTAAGAGAATTTTTATAACAGGTAGACTGTAGCATGGTCCAGTTACATAATCATAGATCATCTGCATGTTCAGATGGGAGGTTTGAGTATATTACTAATATTGTATTTTCCAGCTGGTGCTTGATATTAAAAAAGAATTTGTAGTGTGTTATGAAAAGTAACTACTCCTAAAGACCTTTCTTATAATCTTTATACAGATTTTAAAATTTCAGTAACCCACCCTAGTATTGCATTTCTATGGCAAAATGGGCAGCATTTTTTCAGAAAAAGCTCCAGTAACTCACTGTAACCAGATATAGTCCATGTTTTTGTTAACTAATGCACATGTCCAAAAAAAAACCTGTTAAAGTGATGAATAAGTAAAGCAGATTTCAATTTGTATGAGTCATAGCATCTTTGGTTTGCTGCCATAAAACCCGGTTTCATAAATTCACATCTGTGAAGATTCTTCAAGCATTCAAGCACAGCTGTCCCTCAGATCCAACTTTCTCCACATTTTCTGAGCATCCTTTTGTCTGTCTGGCAAAATTAAGCCTCCAATTAGTATCATACAAATTATTCTGTCATAAAGGTAGCATGTTTCTCTTCCACTAACCATCTGCTAGGAAAGCTGAGTATTTGTGTGCAAATTATATCTCCTTTCAAACATAATCTCTTAAGATTATGTTAGTAAATGAACTCCTTACACTCAATGTGGGAGGTATTAAAGTGCCTAAAGAAAAAGTGAGTTCAATTTATCAATGGCTAACACTTCCACAGCACTTATTTTAAAAGCAGTTTTACCCATCAGACAATGAATGTGGCTCTATTAATACAAAATACAATACAATACTCCACCAAAGTAGTTCATGTACTTTCTAAATCTATCCTGACCAGTTTAGTTTTGTTTTTTTCATGACAATCAGGAAAACTGAGGTAATTCTTAAGGTCCACTCTATTTATCTAACTTAATTTTTTCTTCTATTGATTGATTGCCATATTTACTTGCTGATTGTACAAGCACCAGTTTGAAAATAATTTTCACACTAGAATTTGTTAAATATTTTGAGCATTCATCTCCTTGCCACATAATTTGTGATCCAACAAAGTTTTATTTCCAGGTTTTAGTTAATCCTAAATAAATCTTAGCCAGGGATATAAGATTTTCAAGCTGTATCTTGGGAGACAAGTCAGGGGCTCGGGTATAGATGGCGCAGGGTCAGATGGAATACGTGGCAGTGACAAGGCACTTGGTATGCTCACCCTGCCCCATGTTCTCACAGGATTGTTCTTGAGTTTATGCTAAGGACTTTCTTCACAATGCCTAAAGCTCTCCAACCCCTGAGCGCAGGCTGGTATTCAAAGAATACTTTAGTATGGATGCGGTAGAGATAAATCAACTGTATTTTTGAAAAAATGCATGAAACAGAAAACAATTCTTACACATGATCAAATATGCTTACTACTGCAGTTTTTACATGTGGCACTATCCCCAGTATAAGCACAGCCAAAGGCATTTTCACATATTTCTTAGTTCTAAGAACATAGTTTTTCCTCCTACATAAAGCCTCATGAACTACGTCACCACCTACATATCTTTGTATTTCCTGCATGAAAATACACAGTGCATAATCTGTTTATATAAGAATTAGATAAACAAATAATAAAAAAAATTATTTCCACTGTTATTTCTTTCCCATAAAAACTGTATTTTTCATTCTGCTGCCGGAATTCTACTTATTTTTAAGTAAAATGTGCATCTATGATAGAAAGAACTACAGGTTTACGTCACTAGGAGTACTTCCCTACTCTTAATTGCTGTTGACTTGTAAAATTCTTTCAAGAAAGTAATGAATAAAAACTTCCTGACTCTAATCTGTAAAAATCAATAGTTTTGTTTTGTTGGTTCTTTGTTGGTTTTTGGGTTGGTTTGGTTTTTTTTTTTCAGAAAGGATAAAAATTCTAATACCTTCAGGTCACATTATTCCAATTAATAAATGAAAGTAAAGTGAGTTTCCAACAGAAGATACTGGAGCAGTATTCTGAATTTCCTTCTCTTTCTAAGGTAAGCATGAGACACATTCTAGGAAGATGGGTACAGCAGATTTTTTTTTTTTTTAACACCAGCATTCTAGAAAGCAGATTTTTTAACACTTTCTTTATACATAAGTTTGTTTTCACACTAAACAAAAATGCTACTATTTCATATCTAGGGCCAAGAGAAAGTCAAAACTTATCCCACGAGAAGGATTAGTGCTTCTAATACATTACACTTCGACATCACAGTCTGAACAACGGAAACAAAGTACTAGCAATTGATCTGTACTTGCTGTAACCAATAAGCTCTGCTGTTCTGTAATTCATGAGCACAAATTCTCATCATGACAAAAAAGTAGTGGAAAACCACTTCGTCAGAATTTAACAGTGGGCTGATAGAAAGTAATCCATTCCATACCTTTAAGCATACATGTCATCTATCTTTGAATCTTTTTAAGCTTTAAATACAACTTTCAAGATAAGGGAAGGAAAAACTGCAAAGGATTTTAATGGTTTTGATTAACCGTGGATTTATCTTTAGGGGTACTGATTTAGTCCATATAATCAATAACAGTTGAACTGGCAGAATATCAGTCTGCAACACCTGCTAGTCTCAGTTTTAGGACGTGTTTCAGGTTTAGATGTCTTACAGACTACAGAATCTGTGTTACCAAAAACAGTACAAGATGCTGTTACCCAGAGAGTCACAAAATGAACATTCAGAAAGAATACATTAAACTCAAGAATTACATTCGTTAACATGTGCCTCTCTGAATTGGTTTAGGCTTTGTCTCTAAATACAGTTCCACATCCTGAGGAGTGTGAAATGCTTTTTCACATCTTTGGTGTTCCACAGTTATTCACATAAACAAATGGCAATTATTTGTGAACTATTTCAGACCTGATTGCTTCACTAAAACCATCTGATTCCGGGACTGAAGAAGAGCAGCATTCAAGGCAAAAATTGAGTAGGCAGTCTTGCAACTGCTTATTTACTTTGAGCTTTAGGGTACTGGCGCTATGGCGTGATAATTGTATAGGGCTATTGGGATTAAAACTTGCCCCATGTATTTCTTCCTACTTCAGTGAAATGTAGTTGCTGCATTGCACAGGAAGTTAAACAATTCCAAAGACAGTCAAAAGAAATCTGTAATATATAAAAACCAGATTTTGAAACATTCAGCCACATCTCACAAATCTCCAGTTTAGGTGAAGAGCACCAGTAGAACCGGTCATTCATGTCCTGCAGGCCAAGCAGCAGCCACTTCCCTGTTCTGCATCTGCACCTCGCCTTTGTTTAACACTCTGTACTCATTTCCACCAGGACGTAAGAACAGTTGCCTGCAGAAGCACAGGTCAGAATCAGAAAGCTAAATACATTTCGAGAGGTTAAACATATTTCATTCAGCAGAACTGATCAATTCATCTAGAGTATTTTAAGAATCAGCTAAAGGAATTACTTTTTGATACTTCAAGGAAGACCAATGAAATCCCAGAGGATTTGTGAAATGCAAATATAACACTTTAAAGTCAGAGGGAGCAACTTATAGACAAATTTACAGGCAAGACGATCTGACTGAGGCACTCAGGAAAATACTGGGCAATGCTAAACAATTTTAGAGGTGTGCACAAGATAACGAGATGTTCAGTATGTGGTTTGTGAGAACACCCTCCCTCTGCACCCCCACCACCCCACTCCCCAATAATTAAACTAATCCATGTTTCCACATTTCATTTTATATAAGATGTTTCTTAACAAAGAATGGGGAAATACTAGACACCGGGCTTCAGTAAGTTTCCGATGCTGCCTATGTAACTGTTTTGACAGTCAAAAAGTAACATCTTAGGAAATAACTAGGTATGAAAATAAGAATGGTTAGGAAAGAAAAGTTAAGCACTGAAACAAGACTATCAAGAGAGTCTGCAAAGCATCTCCAAAAATAAGGTTTTAGGAAAAAAGAAATTATCAGGGTTGGCCTAAGATTATTTTTGGTCTTGCTTCCAAATTTTTGGGAGGGACTAGATCTCCCGAAATCCCTTTTGTTATCCATTTTTATGACACCACAGTATCTCATAAACAAGTAGAATCAAATTACTGAAGGAAAGATATATAACTATCCAACTACCACAAATTAGTCCTTGCCTGGAAGTCTGCCTGGGATCTTCCTGTAGAGGACTCCACTATATTAGCTAATGTTATTTTCAGTATTCAAAGGATGACAGAGAAAACATAGTCACATAGCATTTGCTGTTGATTTGAAACTCAGAGCAAGCCCTTCAAGGATCAGAAATAAAACTCCAATTTATGAAAAAAAAAAAAATGCAAACTCCATCACACTGAATCCAGTGATGAAAAAAGTGCTACACTATTCAGAGGTAAAAATCCCTTAAAACATGTAAACATGTAATGCAGAAGTAGAAGGTTTAGAAACAAAATGTCATTTCTATTAACCATTCATGTCATTTAAGATTTCCTGGCAACAAGGTGGAAAAACATTCTAAACTAAATTCTGCATGGTTTCAGAAGAAATTGTCTTAAAGAAAAATGCAATCTTGCCACTGTAATCATCAGATGCCATTTGCCTGTGGCAAAACACTACAGATCAAAAAAGTCTGATAGCATCTCTGGTTGGTAACTTAACTGGTTTTTTATTTGAATGAATCACATTTTTCAAACTGAACAAAGGTGTTCTTGAAAAATTATTTTCATTAAGTCATTTACCTCTAGCACTATCATGTCATTATTTCTCTCATTTGCCCACTGAAGTTGCCTCTTATCAGGTTTATTATCAGTAAATACTGATATTCAGTCTCAGAACATTATGTACTTGGAAACCTCAACTGAAAGAGTAATTCTGCAATTTCTGGGAAGAAATTGATACAGTTTCCAAATTTATTAATGTTCTAAATGACACTGAAAATGCTACAGTACTAAATATAACTTCCAGTTAGAACATACTGAAATTCTACAGAAGCATTCAAGGTAATCTCTAAGATAATATAAGCACTTGCTATATCAGTCTTTTGAATAATTTTTTAAGACATATAATTTCTCATTCTTCTATAAAAAGTCTTCCCATAAAATTGTGCAGAGGATTTTCTTCATCTGTATCCTGTTCTGGGTGAGTAGAAGCCCTTTACAGTCTCGCAACTTTTCCCAGAAAAACTGAAGTGTCTGAAGGAAGTAAACTTCAGTTCACCCAAGGCAGCCCTACTGAAGTCAGCAGTTAATGAAGGAATTAATAAAAAATACTTCTTTCATATCAGAAGGCAACCTGGTGTGGTTCAAGAGAAAAAGGGATAAAAGGAAAAGAAGGAACAGTGTCAAACATTTCCTGCTAAGAACACCAATACAGATAAACTAATATATTACCTCTTCCTTCAACTAATTAAAAATTGTTATCAAACATATGGGTAAAACACATTCCAAAATCCAAGTCTTTCTAATTTTAGTAGTTAGTAAAAAAACACAAACAAGATTTTTTTTCTCTGAACCAAAGATTTTTGACTTTAAGCCAATAAAAAACATACAAGGATATTTCTAAATATTTTGTAAATTGATTTTAACACATACATCATTGTTATTAGTCCTATCAATAGTCCCTTTCCCTTCAGCTGGGTAAAACCCCTGTTTAAATCCACAAATCAAGCCTTCAAGACCTTGAACACTCAGTTTTTTGCACTCCATGCTATGGACATTGAAGATAAAGCAGAATGCATCACAGTTATAGGCCAGATGAACAACATTTGTTTGCCGTATGCAAATTTCCATACCTCATAAACAGTATTCAAGAGGCCTGATGATCAAAAAGTCACTGATATTTCCATGGATCCTGGTGGCTTTTGCTAAGTTACATTACATTTTAAAATCCATACAATTCAAAGCCCAGAGCTGACTAAAACATGAAGCTGCTTTTGTTTTACTGTGCACACTTGAATACTGTCTGAGAGGAATTTAGGACCTTGGACAAATACACCTTCATATTTCCCAACTAACGTAAGTAGGAAATCCACCAAAAAAACCCAAACCAAAGGCATGGGTAGTGGACAACTCAAATATTACATATGCAGTATGTTCATTTACTGTTAATGCACACAAACCTATCATCCAAGTCAATCTAAAAGCAAGTGACATATCTCAAAATCCTTTCATTGCAGTGGTGCAATAACAGACTGAAAATCAGTAGGAGAAAAAATTTGAAAATTAAAATATATTAATGGACAGCAAAAGCCTTTATTACCTAACAGCCCTTAAATAGCCAAGAAAACTAAAAAACTATGTCCACAAATCTGTAGCAGTCTTTGCTGCAGTCAGTAACATAGAGCTTTGTTGAACCCCCAGCACTCCAGATGCTGAAGCACACAGGCATGTGAGGTATGCCAGGATCCCATATAATGCTTTAAAATACTATTTTGAGGAGATATAAATCTAAGGAAACTTTTCAAATTTGGCTCACTTCTTACTTCTGTCTACTGCTACATAGTTTCTGTCATGCACCTGTTACTTCACAAAATCATAGCTACAGATTAGGGTATCAGTTATCCCTGCTAAATAAGGCAGTCTTAGTAAGTATGCCGATACAATTTGTGCTAGCAATGCTAGATTTCAAAGCAAGAAGGCATAATAGCCAGCTAAATTACAGTTCCAGAAATAAAATTTTACAAAAATTAACTATACCAGCACTTATTAGTAAGTGAAAACCCATCATTTTACTAAGTATTAAATTCTTCCCTTCTTGTGAAGATGTCACCTATACATTAAATTTTAAGCAAATGTTTTATTAAAAAAAAAATAGTTTCATCTAAGGTCTATTCATGATTTATATTATTTTAATTTGTCATTCAGGGTAACTATTCATAACTGACTCTAAACAAGGATCAAATAATTAAATCCTTAGAAACACAGTAAAACCCATATAGTTCCTAAAAGTCATCAATTGCAGGTTTTACAGACATAATGTTAAAAGCTCAATAGGTATTCAATGTTGTTTGACATTGATGAGGTAAATTTAGAGACTTACTCTCTAATTACTAGAAACACTGAAAGGGCTAGCATCTGTGGATAAAAAGGACTGATTATACTCTAACAAAATATGCCAACAGCGTAGGAAAATGCAAACAGGAAGCATGGCTACACGTTTACTAGCAAGCTTTATGGCAATCTGTAAGAGACGGTACGAAAATCCCTCATCTGCCTCACGATCATCGACGAGGACAGAGACTAAAAACCCAAAAGACCCAAAAGGGAGAAGAGGCTGGGTCAGAGTGAGGTGGGATGACTAAGGTGTGCTCGAACTGGTACACATTCCTGAGGAAATTAGTGTGGGACACGGTAGACTGCGTCCTTCTTGCTGCTGAGGCGGAAAGAACTGCGCCGACTGATCTGTCCTGTACGCCGGATCTATACCATTACCCCAAAACAAAGGGCCTTGTTCCCCCCACCTCTTGGCCAGCTGCCCCCCGCTTTCGAAAAGACTATAAAGGGACTTTCTGAAAAGACCCCTACGAGATCTCCCCACGGAAAGAAGACGGATCTATTGGCACAGGATCAAGAGGACTCTGTCTCACCGTTGGTAGCTATTGACTCCCCCCCTTCTCTCTCTCTATACTTTGTTTCCTTATCTCTCTCTCTCTCCTCTATCGCATAATCATGTTGTTGGCACTCAATAAAAGTGCACTGTTGTGACTGAAACTAAAATCCCCGTTTGTGTTTCTTTTGCACTCTGAGATCGGTTAATGAACCATCACGACTCCTGCTTGTGTTAGCAGATCATGACACAATCACTGCATTAACTTGCAACTATTCCATAAAAGATTTGTTTCACTGCATTCACTAGGAGTATTCTGAAAAGAGAAGGTCCAAATTCGGAGGGAGCACAAGGGATTTAATGCCTATGCACCAACTGAGCAAACTATCCCTTCTCCATTCATGGATTGTGGATTCTTAGCACAACAGGTTTGTTTGGTTTGATTCGGGTTTTTTGGTTTTTTTTTTTTTCCTCAGCTTTCTTAAAGGACAGAGAACACCAAATTTGTTCTTTTCAAATTCAAATTTATTTTACCAGGGATTAAACTTGATTCGATATCACCCTTAAAGGCAAAGCAAAGTATTCTGGGCTCATATTCCTTGGTCATTAATGTGTTATCACAAAATATTGTGATTGCAGTGATTTGTTATCACAAAATACTGTGATTGCAAAGGATTGCAGCACACAGGAAAACTGTCAGATGTGTTCCTAACCTACAGTTGCTGGGATAAGTAACCTCCAGGATCAACTGTCAGAGGATTCCCAAAGGGAAAAAATAGCATGCTCTTCTGTCACACACAGCACAACAGTGCAGGTCCTGACTGAGCTTTACAGGCACTGTCACAATCCAAGCAAACAGGAGTTTTAATTCTGAACAGCGTACACAGCAGACAAGAAAAGATATAAAACCTATGGAAAACAAAGGAAGGAGAGAGTGGCAGGACAAGTCTATATAAAGCAAAAGAAATGCACAATTTTACGCAAATATTAAATAAGGTTCAATTCTTTTGAATGACATCAGTAGTCACAATGCAGTCAGCGGGACCAGAGTATTTATAATACCAGTAACATCTGAACTTCAGTTACATGGACTAAGAGTAATGTCAGCTTCAGATCACAGTCTCCATACGAGGCAGGAACATGTGATGACCTGCAGAATCTAGCTATCCCAGAGAAGTTTCCTCAATAAGTTCCCCAGGAAGCCATGAAAAATAATGTGCACTTCTTAAAATGATACAGTCCTGTATCAGTTAATGTATTAGGTTTGTATGGCCAAGCTTTGGTAGCAGCGGGGGGCTGCAGGGGTGGCTTCTGTGAGGAGCAGCCAGAAGCTTCTTCCATGTCCGGCAGAGCCAGTTCCTGGTAGCCCCAGAGATGGACGTGCCACTGGTCAAGGCTGGGCCAATTAGAAATGGTGGTAACACCTCTGTGTTAACATATTTAAGAAGAAAAAGGGGGGAAAAAAGTGGTTACACAGTTGTAATTGCAGCCAGAGAAGAGCACGGTGAGAACATGAGATAAGAACAACCCTGCAGACACCAAGGTCAGTGCAGAAGGAGAAGCAGGCACTGGAGCTGAGATGTCTCTGCAGCCCACAGGGAAGACCACGGTGAAGCAGCTGTGCCCCTGCAGCCCATGGAGGTCCAGAGGGATGCAAGGATCCACCTACAGCCTGTGGCCCACGCCAGAGCGGGTGGATGCCTGGAGGAGGCTGTGATCCGGTGGGAGGCCCATTGGAGAGAGGGGGCCCCTGCTTACAGGCTGCACCCTGTGGAAGAGTGGCCCATGGAGCAGCAGTTTTGGAAAGACTGTGTGCCCGTGGGAGGGACTCACGTTGCAGCAGTTTGCAGAGAGCTGCTGCTCGTGAGATGGAGCCACGCTGGAGAAGTTCACAGAGAACTGTCTCCTGTGGGAGGGACCCCACGGCTCAGCAGGGGAACGGCTGCTCTGCCTGAGCAACAGCAGAAACCAGGGGTGATGAACTGAGCATAACCCCCATTCCATCTCCTTGTGCCACTGGGGGAGGAGGTAGGTCTCAGGAGGAGGGAGGGGTAGGGAGAAGGTGTTTTTTGAGGGAGGTTTTGGGGGAAGGTGTTTTTTAAGGTCTCATTTTCCTGCTCTGATTTTGTTAGCAATAAATTCAGCTAATATCTCTACTTTTAGCCTGTTTTGTCCATGACGGTATTTGATGAGCTATCTCTCCCAGTCCTTATCTCAACTCACGGACCCTTCATTATATTTTGTCTCCCCTGTTCAGCTATGGAGGGGAGCGAGTGGATTTGATGGCTACCTGGCATCCAGCCAGCATCAACCCATTGCAGTCAATTATAAAATTTCTCAATAAACTAAAGGAAGAAGAGGAAAAAAATACCCCAAATGTAGTACAACATTCAAGGGTGAGTATATTGAAACCACAACTGATTTTCCATCATTATACCACCATTTCAAAAAAATGATAAGTAGTTTCCAAAATAAATGGTTTGGTTTTAAGTCAGATTCTTACTCTAAGGAGAAAAAGAAAAGGAAAGAAATAAAAAAACCCTGCAGAATTCATCACAATTTAAAATACCCAGAAGCTGTAAACAGTATGAAAAACCACTGAGATTACCTCATATTAAATGCACAGAAGTGTCTAAAATTCTGGCTGCATTCTACTTTCTTGAATTCTGTTCCATATTTTTGAATGTCACAGTCCATCTAGCCTGCCAATTAGTCCTCAGGACAAAACGCTTGCTACGCAACTGTGACAAACAGGGCTTGCTTAAGGTAAGGAGCCTCAGCAGGCAAAAACATTAATTAGTAAATCATCTTCTTTTTTTTTTTTTTTTCCCTCACATTAAAGTTGCCAAAAGCAAGAGAAGGCATCTGCTTATACTTATTAAAAATAATATCTCCTGCCAGTGATTGAAATACAAATTTAAATTGCAAATAATGGAAAAATGGAGAAACTACCCTATTCGCAAATGATAACATGAAGAGTAGCTGAGATTTGCAAAAACTTTATTGTAACTAGTACTGGTTTAACACAAATACTGTTCTGGAATATATCTCTTTATGCATTTCAAGATGCTGCATGTTTTCTTACACAAAGAAGTAGCAGAAAACCTTCTCAATCTTACCCTTTATTACATATTTCGTTATTGGATTCTCCCAGAATATCTTACCCACATATTGGCAATAATAAGAATAACCTGAAGAGTGATTAAGGTTTTTTAAAACGCCATTTTTTCCCCCTTATAAATTGGGATGTAGACATAAAGAATTGTTTTTTAAGGGAGAGTGCATCCAATGGACATTTGGCAAAACTGCATAATGCTTATTTTTTGCTGCTTTGTTATGCAAGAACCCAAACCCTCTCCTAATTTGCTCTGGGATGCCTGATTCCAGGCCCACTGCAGTTCACAGGAACCTAGCCAGCTGATGTCATTAAGCTCTGATTCAGCTGCATCCTGAAAAACTGCTTGGAAAATAACATTAATTGGATTCATATTGCAAATTCTATCAAACTACGCATATTTTGGAAGCAGTAGTTTAAATTCTTATTTGTAAGGAACTAAACACTGGGTGAAATATTGTGGTTTCATCTTATGGAATGCACAATCAACATGCTTCCTGATAAGAAAGGTTTTTCAGTTGCTACCCTTATTCATTTTGAATTTTCTCCACTCTTTCCTCATCATGTTGAGAAGAAGAGAAACCTGCACAGAATTCAGAATGCTGACAAACCATGGATTTCTGCAACACTGCACTGATGATCTGCTTTCTCTGTTCTCTTCCTAATGACTACTAGCATTTTATTTCCTTCTTTGACTGCTATTCAGCAGTAAGTTGATGTTTCCATGACTATATCTGTAACGACAGATTGGTGTTCATCCTTGTTAGACAGTAACTCCTTGTGTAGCAAGGGCCAACTTGGAAACCATCATGTAATATATGAATTAATGGAAGAAAAGAGATCCCAATATTTGTCTAATTGAATTTTACCTGCCTTTTCTTTAACCAGTCAGACTATGTTTTAACATACCTCTGCTGTTCCTCACAGTTAGCCATAGCCCTATTCCCATAATAACTTGCCATTACACTATCCCCTTTTTCAGGTCATTTAAAAATATACTGAACAGTTCAGAATTCAGACCAAGCCCCTGTAAGTCTTCTCTTCCTCCTTCCATCTCTAAATCAAATAATTTATTACTATCCTCATTTTTTGGCTTTCTACTGATTTTTTATCAAAGGAAAGATGTTCCTTCTTGGATATTGACTACCTTGTTTTCATAAAAGCCTCTGGTTTATGAAACCAGATTTGGTCACTAGGTATGGGATGTCCAAGTGCAGCACATCATTCAGGTCACCTTCATCAAACAATGAACCAAATCCTCAAGACAACTCCAAAAAATGGTTATGCCAGACTACTTTTCACAAAAGCCGTGCTGACACTTCCCAAGTGTATTTTCTGTATCTATATTATATTTATCCACCAGCTCACAAAGTCTATTCTAAAG
Source organism: Machaerirhynchus nigripectus (assembly GCA_013397975.1). Taxonomy (NCBI): domain Eukaryota; kingdom Metazoa; phylum Chordata; class Aves; order Passeriformes; family Dicruridae; genus Machaerirhynchus; species Machaerirhynchus nigripectus. The sequence goes on along the minus strand of VZRQ01009368.1, from coordinate 1,486,095 downwards.
TAATTTTTACTATATTATATGGAACAGAGACTTACGGGCTTGCAGTTCCTTAAATTTCAAATCAAGTCCTTTCTAAACACTGGCATTGTGTTTACCATCCTCTAATCCCAGGCACCAAGACAACCTTAAATGAAAAGCTGCACATCACGAATAGCAATACAGATATTTTCCCCTTGAATTCCTGTAGCACTCCTGGGCAAACACCATCTCTTCCAAGCAGTTTGTTATCAAGGCAGTAGGTGCTCTCAAGACATCCTCCTGTTCCATATTTTGAAGCAATATAACAGTCAGATACAATTAAACATTTCAAATTAGCAATTCAATAAACCAAATTAATCAAATTCACCTCTGTATGTTATTTTATTGTCTGGGTTTTGACATCACCAGCATAAATTACCTGACTGACTTGCGATGCCAGAAGCCCCACTGACACATTGGGTTATAGGCAAAATTTATGGAGAACTCAATGTTTTACTTAATCATGTAAATATAAGAGCAATGAGGTCCACCGAGCTACAGAAATGCACAAACTCACACTTGCATGATTTCATTAAAAATACACAGAATCTAAATGTGCTGCTTATAGCAAACACCTAGAAATTTGCATTCTTCAACAAAATAAAATCCTCCTGCCCCTAACAAGTGAGACAGGGAAAATAAACAGCAAGCGTTAGGTAACAGTTACCCATATTTGCATATTTAAGATTCTCAGATGATCTCATAATATTATTTTGGCCTTTTATATAACAGCAACAAAACAAAAAATGCAGACGTTGCTTTGAAGACTTTCCTTGCTAGCTGTTCTCCACCCACAAATACACAGAAACAAGCACAGGCGTTTTGACTGCTGGCGTGCATGGGTAGAAAAATTTCTAGGACAGATGCTAAATCCAAGCCATTTTGCTCCATAACAATATAAGCCTGGCTGAAAAATGAAATCCAAATATCTCCATTACCTGAACTACCATGTTTTATTGGATAGCCATTTTGAAAGACAGGGGTTTTTTTACTTATCTGCTAGCCAAACAGCCATAATATATAATGCTCTTACTTGAAGTTCCATGTTTGTTATTCTGAAACATTTATTATCAGTCTTAAGTTAATACTGAGTGCTTTCAGAAAGCTTGCTGAAACATCATCAGAACAGTAGCTGTTTTGTAAGGCGTAAAAATCATATTAGATATGTAATAACAAGTACTGTCAGTATTATATAAGTGAATAAATCATAGAAATTCTTAACTTTTTTTTCCCTAGAATTTCCTAGTTACTTGTGCTAAAATTTTTTTTATTTGGATTTCTGAGCTTCTTCACCTATATGAATTTGTTTCCTTACATTTGATATTTGATAAAGATGTGTATTAATCAGATACAATCGTTTTATTAGGGGGAGTTTTTCAAAAGAGGTAGCCAGGCATGAAATTGATATTCATGAGTACTTTATTCCAGTCTTTTTTTCTGAAAATCCAAATCTCAGTCCAAATTTTTTGTGATTTTTTTTTGCGAAAAAATTCTTGTACAACTCCAGGAATAGTTCTGTGTTTTAACTATGAAATTAGAAATGTACCTGGCATCCCAAAAACCACGCTAATTTAAAAGAGGACTCTCTAACACCTATTATCTCCTGCAGAACAATGAGGACATAGAAGTACGTCTTCTCCTACCAGAATACTTCCTCCAAGACATTCTACAAAATTCTTAACACAAAAGGCTGCAGGTGAGATAAAGAAATCTGCAGATGTAGGGCATATATACCAACCAGACTGTTCATGCCATGGGATATTCAATACTGAGATTTATGGGTTGTGGAAAAGTGTGCCAGGTGTGTCTAACAGAGGACACCAGCACCCACGGTTTGCCAGATACAGGAAAGAAAGTTATGCCAGAGTTTCTGTCCCAGAGTTGGCAGTCTAGTAGTCCCAGGAGCCTCAGCTTGCAATCAGGCATGCTTGGGAAGTCTAGTAAGGGTTTTGGCACCCTACTGCAGAACTGTGACTCAGAACCTCAGGAACCCTAGGCTGCTAACTTGATAATGTCACTGAGCAACTGTAGCACACAGGGAGAATGCTAAAATTTAGAAACATTACATTTCAGTGTTTCTAGGAAAGAGAAAAGAAGAATCTCTGACTAGAAATCGATTAAAAATAGTATAAGCTATGAAATACCAAAGCCCACCCAAAATAATGAAAAACACAGACCTTCTTACACATGAAAACTGCTACAATCTCAACTCACTAATATATTCAGGAATAAGAAACTTTCCTTTTCACACAGGCACAAAAATTAATCATTCCACTCTCAGAAGCTGACAACCCTGTTTAGTTGCAGATTGGGCCCAGAAGGTCTGTAACCTAAACCCTTTGAACTGTTCTTGTTGAGTAGTAGAAATATGCTACAAGTGATAGAGCTCAGGTCTAGGTTTTCAGTACCATTCTAGGCAGTTTGGACTATGAATAGTGGAAGGACGGAGCAGTAAAAAAGAAGCCAGTAACAATATTTGCAAGCCAAAACTTTCAGGAAACACATACTAGACTTCATATCTTAAAGACAGATTTCAAATATTTGTAACATTATCCTTTCAGATGTCTGCTCTATGCATTCATTGCTGGTTTGAAAGTCCTTTCCATCACCTCCCTTCATTTGATTTTCAGGGAGAAACTCAGAATCCCAATGAGGTTTACCTTATAATTGCATTAAGGTTTAATTTTTGAAATGATCTTGTCCTATGTTTTCTAATATTTCATTATATCAGATAATCATTCACATATCAGAAGATAGAAGCAAGAGGAGCCACTGTCTTTCCATTTTCCCACAAAAGGCTACCACAGGATGTAAAATAGTTACAATCAATTGAAGCAATTGAGCATTAAGATGGGAGTATGGTAAGGGAAAATGACACATACTAAATATGCTTTCTAAATATCACCTCTAAGTCGCTTCCTAACTCTCCTAAAATAAGCCATGCTGGTTTTGTAGTGAAGACAGAGCTCTAAAACACTTTCAGTAGCCTTGTTTGAACTCTTTTTCATTCTCCAGTTCCATTTCTTTCTTGAAAAATGCATTCTCCTGCCAGAACAAATGGCAAGTAAACACTGTTTTTTTTTACTGCCTAGGTCGCGGTGACAGAGGAACAACCATTTTATATCCTAATTACCTCAGCATGATTTAAAACAGCACAAAAGAGTGGAAGCAGTTTTACACATCTGAGAAAAACTTCTCGTGAAGGAAGATTAATAGCTGGAAGAATGTGTAGAAGTTAAGAAAAATTACATCCGCTCTCCACCAAAACACCGTCGCAACAGAAGGCTTTTTGCCTTCCTCATATTCTTCAAATATGATATATCTGAAAGACAGGTGAATCTTTTGCAGAAAACAAACAACCTCAAAACAGAGAGTTAAAAGCCACCACAAATTGTGGTTTCCCAGACCATACATTAATAGCCACCAACAGCTCTTTGAAACGTTCACCTTGCAGAGAGGCAGAGCTCAGAGAGCCATCCTGGATGACTAAGCTACACGAGGGAGCAAGAGGAGGACACAGCTATTACTCAGTGCAAGGAGCGAGAAAATAAAGACTTACACTTGAGAAAAATACACCGATTGCTCAGTGAAAGTGTTGGTAACTACAAAACTGTCTAAGCCTACATAAGTTTGATATGCATCAATTCCTAGTACTTAAGTCTGATGGAAAATTTTGAACTCTAGATAACTGCTACTCAAGCAACTACAGAACACACAGAGCTTCCATTAAATCAACTACAAAATAACTGAGAGTAAACTTTAGAACCATAGAACAGCTCAGGTTAGAAGGGGCTTCAAGAAATCCTCCAGGCCAAACTTTTGTAGGAAAGGGAACCTTAAAATGAGACTATTCATCACCCTGTCCAGTCACATCATGAAAACCTCTAGTCACAGGGACTCCACCATGCTCCTGGGGAGGCCATACCAGTGAATGTTTGTTCTTACTTAAAAAGTGTTATTTCTTATATCAGGATGAAGCTTGTCTTTAAAAAGACAATTTGCAGCTGCAATTGCCCGAAGATAGGTTACAGCAGGGTAATAAAAAAGAAATACCAAAAAATGCAAATACAACAGAAAATCAAACACTCACAGAATCTTCCTGTTCAGTGCAGCACTCATCAGAAAAAGTTACAGAAATACATTGAATAAAGAACCTTTTGCACTTGTTAATTTAATAATTCCCTAAACTCATTTAGAGTTTTCAGAGTTTTCTATTCTTTTTCCAAGAATATTTTTCCTTAATAGATATGCTTAAAATTTCAACATTCTCCAAAAGGCAAATCATCTTTTATTCCAGAAAGCTTCTTATTAAGTATTGCTTTAAAAGGCTTCACATCTGGATGGCATTCACACTTTAGCAATTCCAAGTACTGTCAGTAAGAAACTAGGGAACTTGAGCTGAAAAATATTTCTTTAGAAGAATAAAAAATCATTACTAACATAAATATAATAACATTACATAAAATCTGAGAATAAATTACACTCAGATACAAAATGCAACTTGGTATTACTTGTTAGCTGGAAATTTGTAGGAGGAAAACTGTTAGGATGCCAAGAATCTGACCTTCAGTGCCCCCAGTGAATCAGTAGCGGCTGAGATTGCATGGTATGTACCACGCCCAAGGCTTAGATATTTAGGCTGAGGTGCTTCTTTCTGGCATTTCCTAACAGGACGACTGGCTTCCCTGTGAACTCATCTACATTAGTGCACCAGTTTACATGACAAATCTACTTCCAAGGCAAGTTTTCCACTTAACTGTGGAGACCTTGCATTATGAAGCAGTCTCCTCACAGCACATCAGCTGAATTCTTTTCACACTAAGGTAAACACAGAAATATGCTCCTAATTATCCACTGCACCACGGGACCAGACAAGAGGTTGACTGAAATAATGGCCCTAAAGTGTGTGTGATGGGGACCACACCAATTATTTCGTTGCACAGGTCTCCTCTTATTACCTGTTACTACCCTGTGTGGAGACCTTGTCACTCAAAGCTTTATATCATCCCTGACTGAGAGAAGCATTTTGTCTCATCCAACCAAGTTTCAGCTGCAGTCCACATGCATTCCTGCAAGGACCCTGCCAGGGGGTTCTCCCAAGGCACCAGTTCTGCCTACCCCAGAAAATAAACTTTTCTGCCCAAGTCCTTCTCCAGGTAGTATCCATCTAGTAACCACCTAAAAGTAATGACCAGGAAAAAATGAATGCACAGAAGAATGGCAAGGATTTACTCACACTCAAACAGTGATTTTATAGTCAAGAACTATTGTCACAGAAAAAAAAATAAACGGTACCATAAATAAATACTCTCAGAAGACTAGATGACTGTCAAGACAGCACTTCAATATAGCCCATTTCAAGTAAATAGCAAGATATATTCAGCTTTTACTGGCAATTCAAGAATCTTGAGGCTTCCTACTGTCACAATAGTAAGAATATTAGAGTTGAGACTAAACTTGATAGTTATAAAAAAGTGGTATCATTACTACCTGAAATGTTAGTTAAATAAGACTGCCTCACAAAAAAAAGTGTCAACTCTCCTCCCACAATAACTCTGCTATTTGGCTTTATAAAACCAATACAAGAAGTATAAACAAAGCAGTACAATTCCTGAGCATAGGCAATCTCAAGGGATAACTATGACCCAGCAAATTTCATTAAAAACAAGTTATCAAAACCCAGGATTTGTCTTTATCTAGTCATTCAAAAAATTACTTTGTCACATGCAAAAAGAGTAAGATTGTGGTTTGAGGTGCTAAAGATGGTTTTCCTTTCAGGTCATGCGAGTTAGTAAGATACTCTTCTCCTCTACCTCCTTTATGATTTTCATCCACAATATATGTGGCATTACAGAGAAAGAATGACATTACAGAGAAAGAATTACAGTTCAGAAACTGAGAGAGACTATTTTCTGTTTCTGATACTTCATGGCATAAAGTGTATTTTGAGTTTAAAAAAAAAAAAAAAAGGATAGTTTTATCTTCCAGGCATCAGAAAGTTCCCCAAAGCCCACACTGCCACTCTGAAAATGACACCATGTCATCTGATACAACAATAACAAGTTAGAAACACAGTAAGTGCTGCATGAGCAGGCAGGCTACCCATTACCTCCAGTTTTCAGAGTATAACTGAGTTTCCCCTCAGTAGCATTTTAGATTTCACCTCATAAGCAAAAAAGAGACTCATGTATCTTGAAACCCTTAAAAAAACAAGCTTGTCAAGCAACTCGCATATCTTGCTTTACAATCTCACAAAGAAAAACCCTGTCCTGAAGCTCTCCCGCTTCTCGAGGAGTTTCACCTATTAAAAAACTCCATTTGAGATTTAGTCTCCATTTTGTTTCATATTATGGAAAATCTCCAAAGATATTAAAGATTTCTCAGAGACAAGGGCAAAAGAATTCTATTCTTGATGTATTTCACCAGCTTTTATAAAGGTCCAATGATTAGCTGTACAGCTAAATATCATTATCTTATCCTAACAATCATAAGTTAATGATGCCTGACAGAAATGTCCCTGACAAGGACCCACCAGAAGCAGAAGGTGTTCCCTTGGCATCCTCCAACTGACAAACATTTATTTTTAACATTTTTATTTCACCTAAAAAAAAAAATTGATTTAAAAGCAGAAAAAGCCATTTAGACATGTCTGAATTCTCTTTCTGAGGCACAGCCCACATAACAAAGTGGCATGATGTGATTAAGCACTATGCCAGCAAGAGACAGGATGGATGGTAAGAACTTGAGGCGAGGGTCAGTGTCAGCCTAAACAAGTCAGCAAGCAATTCTGTGGATCTGCCAGCTGCTCTGATACTTTGTAGTTAGGAAAATGGTTTCATGCTACAATGCTTAATGAGTATTGCAGACATACTTCTACTGCCATAAAAACACATCTTTAATACAGGATTTAAACATATAATAATAATGACCCTTTTGCTAGAAAAGCTGCCTTTAATCTTAAGGTACCTTCTTTGAAAAAGGAAAATTAATGCTTAAATCTTGACAAGATCAAATTCCTTATGAAAAAAATACAAATAGGGTAAACTACTACTACACAGTTAGTATCATCTCCCAGATACAAACCCAGGCAACCTTCATATCTCACACATCTCTGTCCAACCAGAGTGACTGAAGGAAATGGGCTATATAAATTTTTTTTGCCAGCTACAAGCTACCTGTAACAAAGGTTCAGAAGGACTCTAGGAAATACAAACCCTTTAAAACATTTTTGGAGTAGCAATATTAAATTAGAGACCGTTCTGCCAAACTATTCCTCTATTAAAGCATGATATGAAGAAACTTTAGGGGAAATATGAGTACTAATATCAGAAAAAGGCTCAATTGCATAAGATTCAGAGAGCTGTGCATAAAATATCCCCTCCATTCAAAAGGAAAATGGTGTAAATTGCATTTTTTGAAGTTCACAGAGCATGGCTTAGAGCCTTTAGAATGCTACTACTCTCAAATCAAACTTTGCTGCTTCACATTTGGTTCAGAGTTTAGCCAGTGTCACAGTTTATGTTATTTAGATTAATCTTTGTAACAACCAGACACACTGTTTTTCCCTGTGAAATGGCACAGTAAAGCACTGAGGTAGCATGCACAGACACTGCACAGGGCCTTCCAGGTAAAATCCTACCTCGAACATCCTTACACATGATGTTAGGCTTCACATCTTACCTGAGTTTCACTGACCTCAGAGACATTTTCTCCATATTGCAGATTGATTTTCCAACCCCTGTCTGGCCAAAACTTGGACAAGTTTTGTTCATCTACATCTAATTTCCTGAAATCATCGGTTGAGATTATTTTAACCATCTGTGCAGTTCCACAAGTCTTTAAGTGAAGCAGGGTATTGTGGCATTCTTCCAAAGGAGGGAAGGTAGCCTTGCAGGTCCTGTTAGATTTTGTCAACTCCTTTGACAACAGACTATATAGCTGTCAACAACAGCAATGTGCTTTTAAAAAGTTTACACCCTCTGATAGGATATAAAAAACTACATTCTGCATTTGGTTTTCATTTTGTTAGATACAATCTATTCTTCAGCCTCTGAGCTAAAATTCAATTGGAAAACTGGGTTTTCATCAAGAGGTAAATCACCCACTCCTTTCCAAAACCAAGACCAACTTAAAATCCTTCCGTTGACAGTCTTATCACACTATTTAGTTTAATACTTCTTAATAAGTATTAATGCTTATTATTAAGTTCTTTACAGAACAGGTCTGTAAAGAAAAAAGAAAAATGTTTTCAGTTCTCAAAAGAAAAAATATATCCTTCCCAATATCAGCCTTGAGCAATTTTAGCAGTCCATTATCTCTTTGAGGACTATCATCATGAAAGATTTATCTTTCTTCAGTTCTTTAAAAACAACTCTAGAAAAACAAGACAGCACTTCCTGCACTCCCCTGCAAGGCTCCCATCTACACTGCAGTGCTCGAGTGACTTTGTTCACCCCTTTTTTTTGTCTTTTTTTTTCCCCAATGTTTCTGTATTTCTGATATCATGTAACTAAAGCCTGAGGCAAGTGGTTTATTTTATTCTGCAAACAGATTCTGTGAAGGACTTGTTCAGGAAGCTACAGATTCCCTAAGCCTTGAAATACATCTCTCATATGAAAAACACTTCATTCTGATGACAGGCTTATTCTCTGGCTCCTCATGTCAGGTTCTTATCACACAGTCTCCTGCCTCAAACAAGTTCAGCTACAGCAACAGGAAAAAAGTGGGTTTGCGCTGGACCTGGAAAATGCAGTGAGGGTAAAAAGGCTACAAAGCCTTTGGCCCTCTCTTATGAGGGAATACACTTATGTGGGATTTGCTGACATCTGAATAGATTTCATCAGGCAGTGCAGACATCTGCCTGCAACTCAATCCTTTTGAGTTCTCTTTCTAGCCCAACAGTCTTCTCTAGGGTGTGATTTCCCTCTGCTCAAGAGAACATCTACATTTGGCTGGAAAAAATCAAATCCCACGAAGTATCTGTTTATCTTCGTTGACCATAAAGAGAATCTGAAGGCACTAAATCAACCACACATCTATAGAAAACTAAGAAGAGTCCCAGCCGTGGCCTGCAGCATTCTAGCAACTCCAGTATCATTCCGCCCACTGTGTGCAGTCCAGCAGCTGGGTTGACTGAGTATATATAGTGGTTGGATCCCTAAGAAACCTTTTTACATCAAGTGTACTCTACAACACATCCACCTGCATGTCTGTCTAGGTTTTCTCAGGCAAAAATCCAGTAGTCCTAAATTTATAACTCTGGAACATATAATGTGCTCAAAAGAACATCTTGTTTCAATCAGGGTTTCACACAACCTTCATTTGGCTAAGGAGATGGGACACTAGACATGAAGACAGAAACAAGGAGAATCAGGTCATTTTCATTCACAGTAAAAGATCCCAGCTCCTATTCATGCCTACTTACAAATCCCAACTCTTACATATGCAATGAAATTAAACAGAAAACCCCTCAGTTGCTGGAAGATCTAGACCAAGACTTTTTCTGTCCCATGAAGAAAGAGACAAGATTTCAAATGTATTTTCAGTCCTAAAATGAAAGGAAAAAGACTTCACATTTCTGTTATGCAGAAACATGAAGGCAGCTTGGAAAAAGTCTAAAATATTTTGGGTTTACCTGCATCATTTTTAAGGTTCAAAGCCGTATTAAATCACTACAAACTAGGCTGGATTATTAAACAACTTTGAACCATTTCAATGAGGTGAGATGAAACAATATTTCCTGTCATAAGTTCTGTCTGACAATTAAAAGTTGAGCTACACTTAGGTCTTTATTTGTGAGACTGAGATGGCTATGTAAGGATGGAGGAAGCAAATCATGCTCCAAACTGGTAAGGATTCACTGAACAAATGCATATTTACCAATTAATATGAAATTGAAAACAAATATTCACAAGAGAGAGTGGCTGCATGAAAGAACACTAGAACACTGATAGAGATTATCTTCAAGGCATTTTATTCCTCACTGCACCCTAATCATAGCTAAAAAAACAGATGGGATACACTCCCTATTGAATTCAACGGGTTTTCTTCTGTGTTTCCAAATACTCCTCACATAAAGGGTAACTGTCATTTCCCAAAATGCCCAGAGATTTGCAAGGCTAACACCAAGACAGGTCCTTTAGACTGGTAAAAGTTTGCATGCACTGCATCAAATGTATAAAAACAGAGGATTTATGGAGGGGAGATGAGAAAACAGATCTGAGTGATATGCTGCATTTTGCAAAAAATATAATCAGGGAAAGCCAAACAGGATGAGAATTTCATTCAAAACAAAGCAAATGTATAATAGGTCTCTTGAAATTTGGAAGTGACACTATCTCCCACCATCAAAACTGCTTTTACTTGGTATGGAAGTACAAATAGGGCAGAGCAAAGAGTCTGAGAAAGATATATTTCAATGAGTAGTCTTTTAGACTTTCAGATCTTTTTCTGAAAAAACACATCTGTTGTCCATACTAAGGAACAGAACTGCTTTGATTTTAACAATAAATATGTTATATCATTTTCATAACCAGAAAGCAAAAACTGATTAACCTTTGTTATGATTTAAGTACCACTGGACACCTGAGGAAGGTACCAAGTGTTAACTTCACTCCTCTAATTTCTCTCTGAACTGACAAGTCATGAAGAACCTTATAAAGACAAATTGGAAAAAGAGTTCCAATATCAGATTAAAAATGTGGAAAAGAATTTAAAGCTTTAAAATTAGGAGAGCAGCAAAAAGACGGACAAAAAGAAAGAAGCAGAGAATGGAATTAAAGAGTTGGAGGAGCAATAGAAGCAGCTGGGTGAAGGGGTGGGAAAAGAAGAATTGGTGCTTGAGAGTGAAGTCATGAAAGTATGGGGGAAGGTGTGGGAAAGAAGTGAGCAAGAACCTGAAGGGAGGAGAAAAATAAGGGAGAAAGGAGGCAGCATACATTTTAAACCATTTAAACATTTGAAGAAGCTTCACATTTTTACCATCTGGCAGCATATGCAGTTTATTATGAAGTGCTGGAATGCGTTTTGTGGTGCAGGGAGAACTGTTTCATGAGCTCATCAGAACTGGATAACTGGCCTGTAGTTATCACCTAAAAAGTGGGAGAGGGCCCAGTGATGAATCGGATGATCATGTCTAATCCCATCACCAGTAAAAATTAAAAATGGGTTCAAACCAAAGTCAAATATGCATGCTGATGCAAATGTCTCTGCTCAGCAATTTCTCCTACCTCTAAATAATGCATCATACAATCATTTTGGCCAAATAACATTTTCCAGGAAGAGTGCTATCGGTTAGTCATCACAGTGTTGCAAGGAGTGCAGTAAGCCTGAAACAAAATATCTGATTCTATCTCTATTTCAGGGAAAATTTCATGCAATAATTCTTCTACTTTTAAGTTCTCAACATTGCTAAAGATAAAATTCAAAATAGAAAAAAAAACCACTATTCTTACAACTCAATTTTAGCTGTCTTTTTACAGCCAGACACACCTGGCAGTAATACTTGGGAGCAGAAGCTGTCTCAATTAAACCTGAGCATACTCCACAGGTCTTCACGGCCAGTTTCCCTTATCAAACTTGAATTCATATTTTTATTTAGTCTAACTCATCAGCACCTATGTACACTAACAAATTTCAAGTCCTACCAGAAAGTATATGGTGCTTTCTGTTCAGGGTGTTTGGAGCCATGCCATGGAACAAACCACTCTGATGAACAAAATCAGCTGTGTCAAAGATTCCTCTTTGCTTACAGGCACTAATCTGTTGAAGATACACCACATCATATAATCAAGGGCATAAGAACAGTCTGACACAGGTAAAGTTATGCTAAAATTGTGTTCAGACTCCCAATTTTCTGTCATGCTGTAAGCAGCCTTCATTTATCTGACTTAAAGAAAGAGTTATAAATGTTATGGGGAGGCACGGCATAAGAGAGGTGGAATTCACCCTGTGCAGATAGACTTCCAAGGGTATACCTCTAGGCAGGGACAAAGCAGCTGAAAAAACTGGTATTAAAACTAAAGAGGAAAAAAAAGACACTTTGTTATCTAACAAAACATGTTGAAAGAACTATGCATTTCCTGAAGGATGTATTCCAAATGTTTTATAAAAGAGCATAGTAAAGTAACTAGTAAGGTACCGGGATCAAATAACAAACCATACTAAAGCCTGGGGTCTTTTCATTCTGCAGCTGTAGAGTTTACCACATTATCTGTTTGAAAAATCAAGATTCTGTAGCATAAAAAAATATAATTCTAGTGTAGCTTTTTGGTAGGAAATAAAACCTAAAATCATAAACTGCAATTAAGCTGTGTAAGTCATTTTCGCCTGAATTTGCATAAAGCCTGACATAAGAGCTCAGAACTATGAATTCTTCAGTTTCACTTCAGCATCACCATCAACTGTCTCGTGGTTAATCATATATGCTCTTCAGGTGAACCAATCTCTCTCCTACATCTTCTTAGAACAAGAATGAGAATGTGAAGAATAAGCCTCAGTTATTTCTCACTCTGAGAAATGATTTGAAAACTTTATCAGCAGGAAGGACATCCCACTACTCATTTTCATATTCAAAACTTTTAGTACAGAACTCAGTTTCACATTTTAATCTGAAATCAATGAAAAACTCCAGCTGCAGACCATTCTGTCTTGCAGGGAATGCATAAGACTTGGTTCTCAGTATTCAACACAGCATGTTCTCACAATGTATATTTTTTCAGATATGTATCATTTTAAAAAAGCTTTTTGTTTCCCAACTGCAACTCAAAATTTTTACAACAACTATAAAAAACATGCCATAATCCCTGACAAACTGGTGCCAGCAGCCACTTAGCAGCCTTGGCCAAATTCAGAAGAGCCTTACATACCCACTGCAATCTTAGCATGACTGTAGAACAAATATAACTTTGACTCTAAATCATGTTGGAGGTAGTGTTAAAAATGATTGAAGAACTGAGGCAAATCTGGCAAGAACTGGACGTTTGTACTCATTGCAAATCACTTTGAATTCAATCTTCAAACAAACACAAGCCTGAATGTGAGTTAAAGTGATCTGACCATCATTCTCCAGGGTTCTCAAGGTAGATGAACACCATGTTTGCTCAAATGTCTCAGGGATGTCAAAAATGAAAGTAGTTCCTAAAAGGGATTTTTTAAAATTCCAGAAAGTAGAACATATGCTTTAAATTCAGCTCTATATTAACAGGAACATTCATCCCTCTCTGTTTACTTGGCTCTTGGTATATAGGATAAATCTAAAGCAAAAAATCTCAGTCTCTGGATCTCATGCCAAGAAGAACTGTGGGAAGACCGAGATGCCAGTTTGTGTTCTCCTAGGCATTCTAGGGATTCAAGGAGAAATTTTGCATACTTTATGCATCCAAGTTACTTTATGCATGCAAAACTGAATGAGAGTTCCACTGGAAAAAAAATTAATCAGGGTAAAGAACAAAAGATTTACTCAAGCAGAGTTCCTAATGCCTTCAACAAGTGTAAAATCTAGAGGTCTCTTCAAATGTATAGTCACAATCCACAATTTTGTTAACAGTTGCTGTAAGTAGACAATCTGAAGATGTCAGAAAATCTAGAATGAAGTTACAAATGAGCTAGACATAATATAAAGTTCACATTACGGGTCATGAAAGAGTAGAGCCAGTTTAATCCCTGAACCACTTCTACTGCTTTTTCTGGAAGTCCACAGTTACTTAGATTCTTCAGCAACAAACTAGCATGACCCTCTAAGGGGCTCTAGGCTTTGACTTCTTGAACACAAACCTGAGCTCACAGGATTTTATGACAAAATTAATTTGCTGTAGTATCAAATTAGGGACAAACAACTTTCATATCTTCAACAAGAGACGGAACTTTGCCTTCCCTGGAGAAACAGTGATTAGCTTCAGGCCTACACCATTCACTTAGATATTATGCAGAAATGTTGTTTCTTAGAGATGACAAAGTTTGATCACAGAATAGTGCATCAAAGCAAAGTACACAATTTTGGAGTAGAGTGATGGTGAGACTTAGATTAGTAGGAGTTTCAAGGATTTGGATACCACAGGGGAACCAAACAGGTTTAAATATTAGCAGAATGTGTTGATAACCAAATATAACCATCTGACTTCAGATGGCAGTAGGATGAAAGTCTAGAGACAGTACTAGGAGCGTGAAGCAGGTCCAGATGTCCTGAAAAGTTTCACCTCATTAGCAACAAGATTGAAAGCCACAGTCAATCCCAGCTGATTTACATCCTTTTTTTTAAGGCATTATTCCATTTATACCAGGAATTTAATGTATTCTGCCACACAAATGAAAATAATATCACCTGTCTGCAAAGAGATGGGGAAGGAGTAGAAGAAGCAAGCAAAAAAGTATCATGGGATATCTATAGCTGAGACAACACAAGTCTGGAGATACACAGAATAACTCTACATTTCTAAAACAACCTCCACTTATCAGTAAATTAGAAAAAATATAATTAAGATACCAAAAAATATCACCCCAAGGCATCATTTGTACTTTTGTAAGCTGATATCTGTCTGTGTCCTACAGTAAAACTTGCCTATCAGAGCAGAGGGCTGAGAGCACTCCTTATCAAGTCTGCCAAAGTTATGACAAAATTAATTTGTGATAATATCACAGTGGGGACAAAAGATACTTCTGCAGCTTTGATGGTTCCCAAGAGATGGAACTCTATTTAGTAACATGGGAAGATATCATTTCCATTCTGTCTAGCAGTGGACAGTGCTCAGTGATAAACCTGCTTAACAGAGAATGGGGCACAGCATGGCTTATTCAGACTGATCAGTATTTCCCATAATAAGAAGATTTTTCTAGTTGTTGATAAAATTATACAAAATAAACTAATGAACTAAAGGTGCCAAATGCCTAAGATGTGCTAAAGACTTTTGTTTGAAAATATTTCAGAAAAGCCAATAATAAATAATCCAAAGAAAAAGAAAAATGTATTATGTTTACATTAAAACAACTCCTGTATTTAAGAATAGAAATCAGTCTGAAACCCGGCCAGTCACAGAGGCCATTTTCCCCTGAAATCCAACGTGCTGTATTGGGCGCTCCTGTTCATAACCATCAATCTTTGGGAATTCAAACCAGAAATCTTCTGAGCTAAGCAACAGTTCTGTTCCCTTTTGCACGCTGCAGATTGGCCAACTTCTGCTATAGATCTCTTTCAGGACAATCAAAACTTGAAATTGCACAGACACTAGAACATCCTGTATTTATCTTGTCCTGTAAGGACAAGAGTTCTCAAACCTCCTGTCTGTATTTCTATATTCATATGAACAAGAAATAAGTACAGAAATAATGAATGCTCATTCAGCAAGCACCTTTTCTTTGTCATGTTACTGTTTCCTTCTATGAGGGGAAAAAAGTAAAGCTTAAAAAACCATTTTGAAAAGCTACAATACACAACATCAAATGCTGTAGTAACAGCAGCATATCTCAAGACCTGAACTCTGATGTTTGACTTTCAGGTACCCTTGCAAAAACCAAACTGCAAACTCATTCAAAGTATGAAAATTAAGTTACAGTACCAATGTAATTATACAGAAAGGGCCACACTGGCACCTTGTAGTTTTCTAGCTGTTGGAACAAGGATTGTTGGAGCTCTACTATGGCTGCCATTTTGCAATTACCACCTACTATCATTGTGGAAATCAGACATGAGAATACTAAACTATTTCTTATATATTTGAATATTATGTATTATGGCAAGGGAAACAAGGAGGGAGGACAAGAGGAAAAAGACAGGATAAAGGTAATATGTGGTGGTTCAAGCTGGGACCAGTGAAGCCCGTGCACTAACTACTATGTAAAATGTAGTTTGTTTGATCTTTACTGAGCTGTCACTCAAGCATGTCCCCAGCAAATATTCTTCTATAAATGTAATTCTGTTATTTCTGCCAGTTACAGGAGGGAGCTGCTAGTGCTGGTGTTAATGACAATTGCCTAATTGTGCTTATCAAAGCAAAGGTACTTACCTAAAGAGTGGAAGTTTTGTTTCTGACAACGAGCTGTAACAAGCAAAATAAAAGTCCTTGAAAACATAATGCAACTTCCTGATAAAATCTCCAGATTTTTCAGATCATAGAATCATTTAGGTTGGAACAGACCTTCGAGATCATCAAATCCAATTATTAACCCAGCACTAGCAAGTCCCCTGCTAAATTCTGTTCCTAAGTTCCAGTTCTACAGGTCTTTTGAATACCTCCAGGGGTATTTAAACTTAACTACTTCCCTGGGCAGCCTGTTCCAATGGTTGGCAACCCTTTAGGTGAAGAAATTTTTCTTAATATGCAGTCTACATCTCCCCTGGTGCAACTGTAGACATTTTCCTCTTCTCCTATTGCCAGTAACAATCTCCATCTTTCTACAAACTCTTTCAGGCAGTTGTAGAGAGCAATGAGGTCTCCCCTGAGCCTCCTCTTCTTCAGGATAAACATCCTTTGCTCCCCCAGATGGTCCTTGTAGGACTTGTGCTCTAGACCCTTTACCAATTTTTTCCCCTGTATTTAATAGAATTTTAACATTATTCAATTAGAACAAAGAATGTCAGAATAAAAGAGCACATACAGTTTAGATTGGGAAGTCACTGGGGCCATGGACACTAAATCAATTTTAGTTTTTTCTCTACTGCTTTGGAGATAATTCTTTTCTTTTTTTTAAATCATAATCATAGATGAAAGTAAGTACTTTTAAAAATGTAGCAAATAATTTTAAGAATGTCCCCACTCTGCAGCTCTCCACTCTGCAATAAAGCAGTCTGAACCATGTGATAAGAGGCATAATGTAGGACAGATCCTTTGACACTTGCAGTAGCCATCACACACTTAGAACTCTAATCACTCATTCCTTTTCCAGTCACGTGGGTCATTTGGAGAACAGGCCAGAAGCACAGCATTGTTTAAAGCAGGGTTCCCCCTCACCAAAAAAAAACAGCCAAATGACTTCGTTTTTACACAAAGAAATATAGGGCAACATGCTTACACCAGAATTAGCTCTTGCTTGCAAAGAGAAGTGTGCTATTTCTCACATTTCTCCTGATCAGTTAGTTCAAGTCAAGACTGTTCAAGCTTATTGCAGACAATGAAAAAGTGCTTGAGGTAGGAAAATTATTAGACCTACAAATCACAGTTAGGGCCCCGTTTAAAATGAATTTAAGACTTAAGTTCTTCTGAATGCAGGAACACACAGACACACACAGATTCTTTGCTCACTTGTTCAGCTGGAACATCCTCTTATTCTTCTGCACCAATTCCTCTATCTCCAACTGTCTCATCTTCCTTACTCTTTGACTCTTCCTTTGGTTCACAAAACTTTCAGTAAAGAAAATGCAACTTGGGGACAGGAAACAGGAAAAAGGAAGGAGGAGTGCTATTTTCTGTGTATTGTTTAGAGGCTCCACTTCAGCTTTCTGGTTGATCCAGAAATGGAACCATTTCATACATTTTCCTCCAGTAAGTAGATGGTTGTTCCACTCATTACTTCTAATCTGACATGTAACATTTCTTTCCATGGAAGGCAAATACAAGGAATATGTCAAACTGCTCCATGAAACTAACCATGTCAGTTGGGAAGAACAAAGACCACGAGGTTGAGTCTAATGACAAGTGATACAGTTCTCTATTTTCAGAGTGATAGTCATTTCCATTTCCTCACTAATTTTGCTAGAAGGCAATGTTAATGTACTTTATTCTGAAAGTTCATTTTTATATATTGTTCTATAAACAGCAAAGATCAATTCTTTCAAAGTCAAACATTTTACTTTTTAACAACCACTACTACTCCTGTGTTCCACTCTTCACTTAAAAAAACAATGATAATAAAACACCTTACAGGTAAGCAGAAGTTTCTTTAATTGAATTAATAATTTAGGTGAATTTATTTTCCTGTTATATTAAATCCCTGTTTGCAAAGCCAAAGCAAGCCTAAGAAAGCTACAGTTTGCATATCTATAGAAAAAAACCAAACAGTTGTGCACAGAGGAAGATAATAAAAAGTGGTTTTGGCAAGGTAAAAATACATGAAGACTTATACAAGAATTTTTTAATCAATTAAAATATAAAGCAAACAGAATTACATTATTACATTCATTCTCATCCACGAACAAAATTGCATATAGCAAGCTGCAACGTGTTGCCCCCAGCTAAGCACAAATACATTCTCAATCTTAAATACACATTGAAACATAATTAGATTTTATATATAGGTTTGATGAAAGTTACAGTTTCTGTTATGAACAAAGCTTTAACTAGGTCATCTATAGCTTAGGCAAGAGTTTAATCACAGCTTCTCTCTGCTCTTAGAATAAAAAGTAGGATTTTCTGAAATGCATCACATCTTATCTTTAGACTTTTCTGCTATCTTCACCATGTTCTGAAGAGAGCTCACCATTTTACTTGACCTTAACCTATCATTACACACGATAAGATGGAAATTCATATTTCATAACAGGACAAAATTTCTCCCTCATGGGAGAGTTGTAGTAACTTAAGAAAGTCTCATCCTTTTCCTTTCCTTTTTCCATCTCTTCCAAGAAAACGTGTGTTTTGGTATTTTGTTATTGAATGCTATTGAAATTGCAAGTCACCTTTTTTCTAGTATATGCTCTTAGTGCATAAAAAACAGCTCACAGAAACTGAGAATTGTTTTTAAAAACCTGGTTGGATATGGAGTTTCATAACGTTGCATGCTCTGGACTAGGCCAGACATCTTTCTTTTTAATCAGTTCCTATGTGGGCTGCTGTGTGTAACCACAGGACAAACAGGTCGTACATTGTTAATCAGACTTGTAATAAGTGCAGAAATGTAATGCAGCATTTTTGGGTACTGTGAGGTTTGTACCCTGCAAACTTACTCTAAACTGATTCATGATGAGAAGGACAAAGTGTGTCTAAATAAACAGAAGCTATCTATGTCCATTAACCTAATGGATTACAGGGGAAAAAGAAATCCTTATCTCAGGACAAGAAAGCTAAACAGCACTGAGATTATTCAGAAAAATATTTAGCATTTAGCCTATTTGCTCTGGTGTGCTATGGCTTTGTTCCAGTCTTCTGGAATGCTTCTCATAATGCTGCCCTGCCTTACAGCAATCAAGGATATGTAATTCTAAAAAATCAACAGAAACGGCTGCCTTTGAAGTCAGTGAAATTCAACTTAAAAGGTTTATATGAATGTTGATGCAAGTGATCATTTTGAATGTATGAAGCCTCCTAATTTTCAACAGCCAAAATGTAAGCTTTTTTTCAATAAAGAACATATTTCATTAGCATTCAGTGACTTGTACTGAACTATACATGACTCAAACCATATGACTTGAACTACATCATCTACAAACGAATTCTGGTTAGTAAGCTACCACCAACAAATTTCCACAAGAACTATTATCATCATCTTGATTGCATTTTTATAGCAGGGAATTTTAGAGATCCTTGAAATTTGCAAGATTATTTGATTACATAAAAAGGACACTAGCTGTGCCCTGCTCAAAGGAATATATTCTTCCCAGCAGAATACTTTTTGTCCTAACAGGCAGCACTGGACATTTTACAGTCTAAAACTCTGCAGCAGTCTCATTTACTTAATTACATAATTATTGCAAAGTATGCATGACTCTCTTGGGAATATTTTCTTTTTAAAATCAGTTTTAAAGAACGTTGGAGATTGTACATATATTAAACTACTTCTTCATACAAGCATGTCTTGCCATGTAAAGGGATTTAAAATGCTGTATCTATGCACCTAGTCAAAAATTACTAGTTACTGTTAAGGCCTATTTCATAATTATTGCTTGTAATTTGCTAAGAATTGTAGCATCTCTTTCTTACATCGCTTCCTTCCATCAGCAGTGGAGAAAATCATTGCCTCCTCTAAAGGCTATCTTGACTGACCACCTAGATTCAGAGGCACACCCCGGAACTTCCAAGTTGGACAAGTGAAAACAAATGGGTTTTATGAGACAATGGTCACCTCCTAGTTCCATAGAGCTTCCTACATTCAAGGCAGTAAATTTAAGCCTGCATGTCTTTGTTTTCCTGCAGGAACAATAAAAAAAATGCACTATACCATTTATCAGGTTGTCCAAAACCCTGCCACACATAACACCTAAAAATAGGAGAATGTCTTACTGGTAGCACAGCTATTTTCTGGAGCAGAATTTTTATTTTGGAGCCCATTAATCATGACTAAAAAAAAATCTTTTAATCTGTGCAACAAGTGTGGCAGCCTTTGAAATCTTCCTCAAGAGTACCTGTAAAGTGTACTAGAAGCAAAACCAAAAAGCACTGAAAAGTGTGTGGGGTTGTTACTATTATTGTATACGGGACTCAAACTTTATAAGTGGCTGAACTGAAAGATGAATAAAAGATACAGGCAGCATCTTTAAAAGCAGTACTTTGAGGGAAGGAAGGGTGAAGAGTGACCCTAACTATTACCACACCACGTTTTAAGGCTCCTTGCCGAGCAGAGACAGTCAAGCTCTGCATGAGCAGAACAGTCAAAAGGTTCAGTAATTTAAAAGCTTTTAGGAAATTTTTAGTTCTGACATTTTTCGGTCACAGTGTAAAACCTGGCATGTCAGACCAGAAGCTTCTTTAATATTAAGGTAAACTGAATTTTAGGATGGCTCCTGCTTCAACCCTAGTTGAGGTTCCAGCCCAACTGGTATTTTGCCACTGGCAATATGGCCTTAGTATTGAAATCGTATTCTTTTTCACACTTCCCATTTGCCCCTACCAGGAAAAAAGAAATAACAATGTCTACAGTAACAATGTAGACAATAATTTACAAAATGTAAACAAATCCCCCTTACTAGGCTTGGAGGAAGAAAAAACCAAAAAAAAAAAAAAACCACGAAAAAAACCTCCAAATATCTGTAATTCTGCTCATGGTAGTACCAGTCCTAGGTGCAATCTCAGCATGTGTCTTCAACCATATATTGAGCACTTTTTCCAAGAGATTTAATGATGTTTATAATGAATTTTGAAAGTACTACCTATAAGCAAGCCAGTAAATCCAGAGATCATTAAAAGCAGGCAGAGAAGGCAGAAGCCAAAAAGAAAGAGTTTTTGAAGTCTGCAATTTACAGAAACAATTATTTGCATGCTGCATTTAGTCCTGAGCCTCTGTTTTTATACAAACTACTCCTCAACTACATAGTCTAGAGAAAGTCTGTTCAAGACTAATGATCCACTGCCAAGACCTGAGGACCTAGCATGTGACCTCTTTGGTATGGCATTACCCTACATCATCTATTCTTCCACTTCCCGCCAAAACCACGTATCAAAACTTCCACCAAACGCATCACACCCTACCAAGACTCTTCCAGATTTGCCCTTTTCATTTTAGGTATACTATAATGACAGATTGCACAGGGAAGCAGTTGGGAATATCTCTCTTACACATGACAAACAAAAGGGGGTATAATTAGAGACTCATTGAGATTCTTGACTTTTGCAAGTAGGCCTCTGTATTTGCCAAGCAATCCTGTCATCTGAGTATTTTGATTAGCAAAGCTGATAAAGCATCATACTGTATTTACTTCATTCAGCAATTTATTACCTCATAAATAAGAGCTTGTGAATTCAAACATATTAAGACATTCTCTCTTCTGTAAAGGTATGTCAGCTTTGTAGGTTGCCACATTACTTTTACATAACAAAGAGTTTCTCAAACTGTAACAGTTTATATAGAAGTTTAACAAATTTTAGGTAGGCCTTAATTAAGTAAAAGTATTACTTGCTTTATTCCAAACTTAAGAGAGATGCTATTGAAACTCTGAGCGTGCTGTGTCTTTTTATGGCATAACAAGTCATCATACAAGGAAAATTCTTTGTGGCAATCAAAGCCCTGAAATTTTTTAAGGCACATATTTGCTCCGTCTCACTTTGGGAAAGTAGTTTGTATATATTGGTAGAAAAAAAATAGTTTATGAATGCATTTATTTTTCACTCGCGTTTTCCGTTTAGGCTGGTGAATAGACTGCTGTTTGTTGCAAATGATTTCACAGGGAAATTCATTTTTAAAATTCAAATCCTGCTTCAAAGTCTCCAATTAAAGCTGCACGTACTCCATTTGTATTTTAATAGTTCTCTGTTTTACATGCTATAACACAGATCTAAGGATGTAATTAGTGGTTTTTCTGAGAGCATAAATTTGCGTAATGCTTGATTTTGAGTACGACAAGGTCAAGTAACATTGTTTTCTTAGATCAAACGTTCATAACTAGCTATCAACAGTGTGCATACAGTGTTGTCACTGGTCACACTTATTTCCAGAAACATATAAAACACACCTTAATCCCATTCTTAAAAGTATAGTGAAAGAGAGAGAGAAAGGAGGAAAGGAGGAAAGGAAGGAAGAAGAGAGAGAAAGAGAGAGAGAGAGAGAAAGAAAAAGAGAGGGAGGGAGGGAAGGAGAGAAGAAGGGAAGAAGGGAGGAAAGGAGGGGAGGGGGGGAGGCAGGAAGGCAGGCAGGCAGGGAGGAAGGAAGGAAGGAAGGAAGGAGCCCTTGCGCAGACGGCAGCACANGAAGGAAGGAAGGAAGGAAGGAAGGAAGGAAGGAAGGAAGGAAGGAAGGAAGGAAGGAAGGAAGGATGCCTGAACCCTCTCTTAGGAAACTTATTATACGCCATGCAATTTCCCAAAGCTGTTTGCATTAGGTGATTTTTATTTTCCAGAATACAACAAAACCAGGAGATATTTGTCATATTTACTTTGAGTTTCCATTTTAAGTTAAAATTCATTTCAAATCAGCCCAATGTAATATCTGTAATTAAACTTCAAAAGAAAATCAGTTGACTTTTAAAGCTGATTTTTATTCCAAGGCTTGTGAAATAGCTAAAATTTTCTTTTGTTCAAATTAATTAAGGGATAAATGAAATGGATAGATGTGATCTACATTCATTTGCTCTAACCTTATATATCACAGCAAAAAATAAGGGAACATTTACTTCTTCATTGAAGAGTATAACCTTTATTTTCATTTTGTACATCCATACAAAAAGGGCCTATAAACCACTTAAACCAGGGGGAAAAAAAGATATTTATCTTGTTAACTCACATTTTACTGCAATAAAAGGCATTATTTGCTTTACTCAGGGTAACCGGGGCTTTGAAGCCACTTGGGAAGAAGGGGACCTTAATCAACTTCTAAGGGAAGCCGACTTTCTCCATAGCTCAGCACCATGACAGTATAGACACTTCTTCGCCAGTTCTGCACGGCTTCTCAGCTTCTGGACTCCATTCTTACAGAGTTTCTATGTGGACTATAGGAACAGAGAATTCCTTACTGATTAACAACCTGTCACATCTGAGTAACAATGCTGCCTCAGAATATGAAAATATTCTGGAGTTCACAAGGAATGGACTAATACAGTTAATCTTTCTTTCCTGTTCCACTATAGACATCAACAAATTAATTCAATGTATGTACCTGCCATACATACCAAATGACATATGCATTGCTTCATATCCGGAGAACAAAGAAAGATGCCCAACTTCACAGATAATGCTGCAGGTTAAATTGATTACTGATTGAAGACCTCAGAAAGTGAACAATATTAAACAAAAGGCAAATAAATATTAAGTGTTAGGGATGACACGAACTTTTTAACTAGTAGATCTTCAAATCCATAATTTCATTTTGTCATAACTTTCAGTGCTGTTGTACAAATTTAATTCTCATAGAGTCAAAATTACAGCATTCACTACTACTACTCAGGAAGAAGCTACAATCTCACAAAGTTTAAGAAGGAAGAGGAAGACAAGCCCAGCCCTTTCAGTTACTCGTATTCTCTTCAGTCTATATATAAAACCACTCCTGCAAATCAAGTGAGTGTGGCAATGCTTGGGCTTCACCTTTGAAAGCAGGTGTCAGGGTACAAGGTTAGAAGTCCTACAATACTTTCAAAAGCAATGTCAGAATGTTTCAAAAAGTGCTATACTGCTATAGCCTTCATTTGGAAAAAAAAATCAAAAAGCTGTTTTTCCAAAGAGCTCAGCCTTATTTTGTAAGCAAAATCATAAAATCACATTGCACTTAATCATTGGATCATACTGAGGTCTTGTTCCTACACAATAGCAAATTACATTCTGCAAGAATTAAAAAAAATAGCCAAGACCCTATACTAGATAGCTCGGGCCATTCTTTCTCTTTTATTATATTGCTAACTGTGCCTGTCATAACAGATCTTCTGGTTTCTAGCAAAGAGATGCATAATGAACTGCTTTGTGGGTGGGCTACAAAAATGCTGACAAACTTGACCATTTTAAATTACTTTTCTGTAAATCTCCTGACTGGAGTGCTCCGCATGTAAATTCCAGCAGCAGCAGCAGTTGCTGCCATAGCAACAGAGTTATTTAGGAAATAATTTAAAGTAAGTACCACATCATATTCAGCCTCTCATGAAAGAAAGCAGACTTGGCAGGAGGATGGGAAGTGGAAGGAGAGATATAAGGTCTAGGGCTTTTAACTGACAAACGAGTTTGTATGTTTCCCATGTTTACCAATGCATAGGAAATTGTATAAATCAATGCTTACCTATGCATATTGCTTCAGCACTTTTATTGTATTTTTTGTTATAAAATCAACCAACACTTCAGCTACATGAGGTTCTTGTCAACCCATTTCTCCAGCCTGCCGAGGTCCCTCTGGATGGCAGCACAACCTTCTGGTGTATCAGCCACTCCTCCCTGTTTTGTGTTATCAGCAAATTTGCTGAGGATGTACTCTGTCCCATCATGCAGATCACTAATTAGGATGTTAAACTTAGGACTCTGTAAAAATTCCCCTGGCACACCACCAGTTCCTGGCCTCCAACTGGGTTTTGTACGACTGATCAAGACCCTCCTGTTGTGTTATTCATATAAACAAATAGTAACTCTATGAAGCAGAAGTCCATATGACTTACCACTGAATGCAGAACAGACACACAAGTATTTCTACCTTTACCATCTTCAAAGACAAAACATTTATACTTGAAGTGGAGACCAAAATAAGTATTCCAGTCATCATTAGAGAAAGAGGGGAAAACTTCTTGGGGTTCTTTGAGGACAAAACTTTTGTGTGAAGTGAGCACTTTTTCACTAGCTGCAAACCCCACTGAGGTCAAGGAGGCTGTATAGGTTGGAATTAAATCCCATCAGAAGAGCCTGGCTGCAATCTCTAGATTCTACAGCTAGCTTCCAGCATAAAACTTTTCTTTTTTTTCCCCTCACACATAAAATATAGCCTCATTCATGGAATTCTTACTGGAAATGAGAATTATAGGAAGGATGAGAAATGTGTTATTATAAGTACAAATACTTCAACAGTGAAAACCAAATAAATTTAACAGATTCTCACAAGCAATGTCAATTACAGCATACCATAATTCCAAATTCTTCCTTATTTGCTACACTGATAGGAACTGAATTTCCACATGCATGCCTCCATTGCTTTTATTCCATCCCCTGTACTTCACGTAGATAAATGAGTAACAGTACTTGTTCCTAGACATGATTATGGCAGCTACATCCACACAAGTCAATAGGGACTCATTTGCCTGCTCACCATGTTTTCTGTAAAAGATATTCTGCATTTCTTTCAAGGCATTATAAATTTTTGCAATAATAATGTGTTTTTCTCCAATCTATTACTATATCACTCAGACTTTTGTATGTATTTTTTAATAGTAATATTTTTGTGTGTACACATGACTCCAAAACCAGCCATATCAGTGTTTGCTCACCTGCTGTAGCACTAGTGTAAACCTACACTATTGAAAAATATCCTGTTGTCCAGCATTGTCTCAACAATACTCTCCTGGGTTAGCTAGAAATGCAATGAAAGAGTGAGCCACAGGTCTCACCTTTCCATCTTAACAACTCAGTACAAGTAATGACCCGTTTAAACTCATTCTTAAAAATACTGTGCAAGCCAAATCTATCTTTCATGGCAGAAGTCTATTCTTTTACATACTGCATACTGCAGACTATTCTATATCAGCTCTGCTGTACGCTGAAGAATGTTCTGAAAGGATGCATCCATCACACACCTCCTGTTTGCTCATAGATCTTTGTAAAAAACTGTATCCTCAACTTGTAAAAAATTGAGTTCATAACAGAAGTATTGCTATATATTAGAATGTTCCATGGGCAATATAAATGTCATAGTGTGCAATAAGTACCCTCTGCCTTGCAGATACAGGTGTTGCAATATCATGAAGACCAGTTTACCATAATCCTGTCCCTATCTGTGCCTGAATGATACAACTCTCACACAGACCTTTTCCTAAATGGTATTTAGGCTGAAAACTACAGTGCAGTGATTTTGAGGATATATCATTAGATGCTACTTCACTAAAACTCATTTTTGTTTACTGTTTTATTTTCCAGTATGTTTACTGGAAATTTCTTGTACTGTTGAGTATCTGAGAGAGGAACTGGATACCTCCAACCCTTGTCTTCCACCTTGATTAAATTCTCCAAAGATTCACTGTTTCTAAAAGAAGCATTGCCAATAGTCACTGACCTTATTAAAAAGTGTTGGGGATAAATTAACTTCTCCTGCTGGTCTAACAAAATTTCCCATAAATCCCTGCCCTCACCTAAAAGGAAAAAAAACCCAACAAACCAAACAAGCCTATTGTCCAACCAATTAATTTCATTTCTGTTCAAAAGAATATTCTCCAAGTAATGCAGTCAAAACTTGCTGTTATATACTAGTATCAAAGATGGAGAGTTTTTATTTCACATCATGAGGCACTGTTGCCTTCTGAGTCACAAAACTAACTTAGTTTACAGTTTCAGTAACAAAATTATTTGATTGACCAAGGCTTTAGTAACAGAACTATTTGATTGACTACAGACTGCAATACAGACTGTGTCCATTTTTTTATTGCTTACTACAGCTTTAAAGTATTATTCCCTGTCTGTACCATTACAGGCTACAAAGAGAAGGGAGTTAATTTACCTTGTTACTAGACCAGAACATCATGTTTTATTGTTATTTCACACTGACATTTCCCAATATTTTCTTTTTTTTCCACTATAGCAGGTAAGTTGTCTTTGGCATTCTAGCATTGTTTGGTTTAGAATATACAAGCAGAGGAGGCAAAAAGAAGGAATACACTTTCCATAAATCAACAGATGTTTCAAATGGATTTGCTTCAGTCACATTTGTTACCTTCCTGTATTGAGATGTCTTTACAAAATAATTTAATTTTGCTGTCAATAAATAAATGCAGAAGTTTCTGCTCAAGTTCCACCAACTGCAGTTTCATCTACATTGCCTTCTTATTGTGTAGATATGGCACATAGATTCAAATATCACATAATTTAAGAGTACAGACATGTTCAGTGATAACATAACTCTAATAAAAAGGTTGCTTATTCATTATGATTTCCTCCTACAGTTCATATTCCTTTAAAAATTTCTGCTTTTGGTTAGAACTTCCATTACAGCTCTGATTCAGCATTGAATAGCAGTAGTTTCTCTCTTCTGTAAACTCCAAATTTTCATATGAACATCTAGCAAATAGCAAGAATTAGGAGATAAGTTTTAATAATTACAGATCAAATTTCCATTTGATCTGTTGAAAGGCATTGTAAACAAACCTTAACTAAAGCATCACAGTTTAGTGTTTCTAGGTTAATCCATGGGCAAAATGGGAGCATTTCCAACAAAGCATTACCACACGTCATTCCTGAATGGCCTGCCAGTATGAATGGGACAAACAGAATGGATGGGAAAAGGAAATAAAACCACAGAAAAGATGAAAACACTTGAAAGAGGGTAAGAGAAATATCAAATCAGAAAGCAATTGTTTAGGGGAAAAAAAAATACTGAGACCAGTAGACACATTTAGATTCAAGGACAAATTTTAACCTCAAAATACAAAATATACACAGAGAGACATTAACTGTATGGCAAAGGCCATTCCTCAGTCTATGTTTAACTAATTTGGTTTATTTTTTTTTTT